>JBBYHO010000008.1:10325137-10344556 GCA_038382025.1 Adansonia gregorii | reverse complement strand
TTGGATTGCCAAAAGTCAGCCATCGTATTGCCTTTAATAGCTTTCTGGTTTACATACACTATGTCATACTTTGACAAAAGGACTTGGTGCATGGCAATTTGTCTAGATAATACAGGTACTTCAAAGAGTTACTTACTTGGATCTAACTTCGTGATCAACCAAATGGTATGGGTCAACATGTATTACCTAAGTCTTTGAGTTACTAGGGCACAACACAACTTCTCCACCAATGAGTACTTCACCTCATACTTTATGAACTTTTTACTAGGATATTAATAGCTCACTCCTTCTTTCTAGACTCATCACGCTACCTTAGCACACATCCTATGGATTTCTCGAACACCGATAAGTATAGTTAAAAAACCATCCTAGAACTAGTTACACTAGCACAAATAGGTTTAATAGGTAATCTTTCACTTTGTTAACTCTTCATTCTATCCATCTATTTATGCTTCCTAGGAAGTTGAAATATGGTATTGCACTTGTCAGTGAGCTGGGAAATGAACCTAACAATATAGTTTAGTCTTCCCAAGAAGCTTCTTACTTTTTTTTTTGTGTATATGGAAGAGGCAAGTCTTGAATGTCTTGATTTTATCTTGATCAACTTTTATGGCTTTCATGCTGATTATAAAGCTAGCAATTTTCCTAGTGTTAACCCAAAAATGCACTTACTAGGATTGACCTCTAATTGAAATTTTTTTAGCCTTTCAAAGAGTTTTTGGAGGTTTAAAATGTGCTCATCTTTTCTTTATGGCTAACAATTATATCATCCATATACACTTCTATTTTCTTGTGCATCATATATGTTAGTGTAAGCCCTAGAAGCTAATTAGTTGAACTTGTAATACATTAGCATTTAGTCGATTCATGTAACATACATTATATTTGACTAATATAATATGAGGTATTTCTTTATCCATAACATTGATCCATTATTAGTTTTTTAAATCATATGTAGATAAAGCCCATGAAGCATATTATCTTTGTAAAGAAATTATAAAGAGTTACAATTATAAGATCCCTATGCATCAAAGTTATGTTTCTAAAAATGTTCCGAGTCATTTTATTGTCAAGACAGGGCATTAACAATACACAAAGACTAGCATATGTACGTAGCATGCATAAGATGCATGCAATTAATCTCATATGTTAAAGTATAAAGATACTTGGAGACATTAAATAGGTGCTCATTATGTAAAAAGTTTATTGAACATGATCTGCTATGATAGTACCATTTGGGTATTTCACTTAAGTGTCTATGAAAATACTCTCATGCGTCAATAGCAGAAGTAATCTTTTAACTTGTGACACCAGGTCATCTTGTGAATAACCATACTTAAAGATCATCACGAATTGATTTACAATAGATGAATACTGAGTAAAGGTGGTTTTGGGAATGATATGATGTATATTGAAAGTGAATGAGTGGTCCAGAGAGGATTCATCACCCTAAGTGATAGGAGAGGATATATCCCTATTGTTTCTAGCCCATATTAACTCAAAGACCTTGGCCAAGACAATATGGATTATGGAGTTAAAATATGATGACAAGATTAAATTAGACTGAGATACTATACACTGAAGGGCTTGTCAAAACCAATTTGACTATTCTTGCATATCGGGTGGCCATGAAGCATTGCTAGATGCCAATCTTAGTTTATAAATAAAAATTATTCTTAACCAAGTAAATTTATATCTATTACCTTTATGATGGAGGCCTAATAGCTCACAGACATAAGGGTGATTTTATGAAATTAAAATGTGACAAGGATTAAATTGCTTAAAGAGTAAAAGTTACTTTAGAGTTTTTTGAATTGTTTAAAATCAAGAGGCTAAAGTCCAACTATGCAAAATCTCAACCCTAGGTATTTAAGCCTTACTTTGTGCCATCCCTAACATAAGATAGAACCCTAGAAGCACCGTTTCAAATTCCCCAGAGTGAGCTACTGCACTTTGGTTTTTCTTGTGCCATATTCCTTTAGGTCTCAATAGAAAATTGTTTCTTAACCAATTTTCTTGATTTTGGCACATAGAGAGATAGCTTAGGGAAGGTTTTGAAACCTAATCTGCTAGCACATATTTTGGCATAGAGAAGTCTCTCATTTATGAAGGATTTTTGAATCACTGTGTAGATCACTATCAAAAGTTGGACAAATAACAACTTTGGTTTGTGACAACTAGGCTCAATGTATAAGATTAAAACAGAATCTATCTTCATTGAAGAGATAGACGTATTCGAATTGAGGTATGAAATCATATTTTTTATTCTTCTTGTTCTATGTACATCGATCAACTGCTTATAAGTTGATTTATTAATGTTGTTTAGTATGTTCCATTGCTTTATTTTGGGAATGTTGGCTTTAATAAAATTTTTTATCATAAATAAATTTACCAAATCTGAATAGCAGGCATTAGATGCCTAGGATTAGATCCTTTAAGTGGTATTGGAGCCTTCTTATTATCCTTGATCATTTATAAACTTGGTTATTGCCAATGGCAAAATAGTTTTCCTACGAATTAGTCTATTTGATGTGATTTTGTCTTAAATTTTTTCTAAAAATTTTAGCTTACTTACAACATGCTAATAATATGTTTTAATCATCTTTTAATTATTTAAAATTAGTTTTAGTAATTTTATGATGATTAAATCTGATTAGCCATGTTTAAGTGTCATTTGCATAAAAATTATTTTGGTTTTATGGTTTTCAAGCAACTTGAAAATTTTAGAATTTGCTTGTTGTTTAATGGGACTTTGTCCATGTTTTCTACCCTTGGAAGAGTCATGAAAAGTTTCATGACACTTGCTAGAAAAACCAGGAAAAGATTTGGTTCGAATTAGTGCCATTTGAGGTGTCGTATATATGCATACTTCTTGGATGCATTCAGGCTAGCGCTTTGACGCCCTAATTTATGGCATTAATGATGGCATATGATGTTCGAATTTACAGTAAAAAATTGGAGATTTAGTGGGAGTGAACCATCAGTGGTAGCTAGGCATTTGGATACTTAATGGAAGCCACCATGAGGGCAACAAACCTGGGAGGATTAGAGTCCTTTTTTGTGCCAACCTTCGAAGATTTAGGAATTTTGTTCCTACTAGCAGTCTATCTTTTAAGGCTTGATATGATCAAGCAAGATAAAGATTATTAAATAAATAAATAAAAATTCAATCCAACTAAAAGTTAGTTAGTTAGGCGCAAAAGGGATTTTATTTTGATAAAATTCTACTCCAATAAAATCTCCTTATTATCACTAAGTTAATATTATCCAATTAATTAAATCTTAAATTGTTTAAGAGAAGATTGGATAATGTCTTAATTTAAATGATTAATCCCAATTGGATTAGGTTTTGTCCTACTAAGATTGGGATAAAAATTTATCATGTAAGAAATTATTTTTCCTAGTTAAATTAAGACAAGATTAAAGAGACTATTTGAAATTGGCAACTAAAGACTAAGTTAATATTTATTTAAATATATTCATAAATGTTGTGGATGTATTGGATGGTTATGGACTTAGGCCCAATATGATTGTAGATGGTTGATTGTTCATGTGTATTTAATTTTTTAAAAAGGGCCTACACACTCTACCTTATCTCTATTTTTTTGGGGATGTAAAATTCTTTTCTCATCTAATTCACCCTGAATGTAACTTTATGTTTCTTTAATATAAATGTAATTAGATTACATATAAGTGTAAAACTAGGATTAGTTAGGAAAAAGTTTGTATCTTGAACATGGAGATCCAAGCCAAGGCGCCATGAAGCTTAGGAGGTTCCAAGAAGACTTATAAAGACTTTGTTTGTAATCACTTAGGAATTGACTATGTAATCTTCTTCAATGGCTTGAGAAGATTACATTAGTAATGCCTACAATCATCCAAGTAGTTTGCATGATAGCAGATTTATTTTATTTGATAATATAATATACCATGCATGCAAATATTATTTTAAAAGACAAAATAAGCAAAGAAATTCCCTCGTACAATATTGCATCACATGCTACGCATGATAAATATGCCTTCCATTATTCATAACAAGATTCCCAAGTTCCAGTTATGGGGTTTTATTGAGTCACTCAAGGTCCCTATCACTTGTATTGCTTGAGTTATGAATAATGGGTCTTACTCAACTAATGTCGTGTTGTCCGAATATATAGAATTTGACCGCATAGCATTAGAGGTAAAAGTTAGGCAAAATGCATATGATTCATTTAGGCAAAGAGTTGCCATTTAGTTGATCTGGCAGTTGCATAGAGATGCAATTAGTAAGGTATTTTACCCATCTAATAAGGTTTGTTGTGATTTGTTAAGTCACTGAAGGTTGCAACATATTGAAAGGGATCCTAGCCCACTAGAAATACCTTGAAAAGATTTTTATATAATTGTAAGCACAAGTTATTACAAAAAATTAATGGGAGTGCTCATAAAGATTTAATACCTTGTCTATATTGGTTTAATACATGAAAAACTAATTAATACTTTTTATACTAGGTTGTTGATAATGGTAATTATGATAACTACAATGTGAGGCATACTTGATGCCATTAGCCTAAAGTGTTTGGACCAGTATGTCAAATTGAAAAAAATTCTCGATAACAAGAAGGTAGTTGACTTTCACATGATAGAGTTGAATTACTCTACTATTGATTCCACTACCTAGATAATCGATTCAAGATATGGATCACACTTATGTAACGACATAAGTTTGTTAAAGAACAGTAGAAAATTGAGCTCAAATGAGGTAGTTCTAAGAATGGGCAATGCAGCAAAATTGCAGCTGATGCCATTGGAACTTATACCGTATCATTATCTTCAGGCATGAGCTTAGAACTAAAACAATGTCTTTAAGTTCCTAAATTGTCTAGAAACATTATTTTAGTATCATACATCACTGGAAATGATAATTTCGAGATTAGAATGAAAGACAATAGTTGAATTGTTATTCTAAATGACATGGTTTATGGATTATCCTTATTAAAGAATGGGCTATATTTGCGTTGGAACTAGAAATGCCTTTATTCAATGTGAAGAAAGCAAAGAAAATGATCCAACAAAGACCTATATCTATCACTGTTGGCTTGGGCATGTCAATGAGACTCGACTAGCCAAGTTACATAAACAAGGTTATCTCGACCTATTTTATTATGAATCATATAGGACATGTGAATGTTGTCTTTTTGGCGAGATGACTAAGACTCCCTTCATTAGTAAAATTGAAAGGGTCGATGATTTATTGGGTTTAATACATTTTGATGTATGTGGACAAATGAAAAGAATGGCAAGAAACATATACTCTTACTTAATTACCTTTAACGATGATTACTTTAGGTATAGGTATGTTTACTTAATGAAGTATAAGTCCAAAGCTTTCAAAAAGTTCAAAGAGTTTAGGGTTGAAATAGAGAAGCAAACTAGCAAAAAAGTTTGACTTTTAGATCCGATCAAGGAGCAGAATACTTAAGCTAGGAATTCTTAAGTTATCTAATAAGAAATGGTCTTCGATCATAATGGACTCAATCCAGAACTCCATAACATAACAGAGTGTCTAAAAGGAGAAACCAAACCTTGTTGGACATGGTTCATTCCATGATGTCTAAGGCAGACCTTTCAATATCCTTTTAGGGATATGCCTTAGAAACTATTACATATCTTTTAAGTAAGGTTCCAACCAAATCTATGGATAAGGCACTATATGAGATATAGCATGGTAAAAGACTATATATGTCTCATCTTAAGATTTGGGGTTGTCCAACTTATATGAAGCGAACAGTGTCTAACAAGCTTGTAGCTAGGTCAAACAGGTGTAATTTATGGGATATCTGAAAGAAATAGTTGGATATTACTTTTACGTTTCTTCTGAACAAAAGATAATCATTTTTATGCATGCTGTCTTCTTAGAGAAAGAGTTTCTACTAGAAAAGTTTAGGGGAAGTAAGATTGATCTTGAAAAATATAAGAACCATTAGTTAACACTTCTTTGGAACTAGAGTTGGGGAATAAAGCATTAGATGCCCCACCCAAAACTCAAAAGACACAAATACTTTGACAATCAAGAAGGATCAAACAAGCTCCAACGAGATACAAATTTCTTATGGACCAAAAGGTTTGCCTTATGATACTGATCCTACCACTTGTGAGGAAGTCATGTCTGACATTGATTCTGATAAATGCCTTTGCCATGGATGTCAATTAAGTGTGGACTTTGGTTGACCTACCCGAAGGGATAAATCCCATAGGGTGTAAATGGGTCTTTAAGAAAAAGACCAATGTAGATGGCAACGTGCAAACGTATAAGGCTAGACTAGTAGTAAAAGGTTGTAATCAAGTTGAAGGCATTAATTATGAGGAAACCTTTTCACCAATAGCCATGGTAAAATCCATTTGGATATTGCTCGCAATAGCCGCATATTATGATTAAAAGATATGGCAAATGGATGTAAGAATAACATTCTTTAATAGGAATTTGCAAGAGGAAGTGTGCATGATAATGACACAGCTAAAAGTTTTTATATCCAAGTCAAATCTGAATCAAATATGTAAGTTAAAGAGGTCCATTTACATACTAAAGCAAGCATTGTGAAGTTAGAACATCAAACTCAATAAAGCAATTAAAGAATTTGGCTTCAAAAAGAATCCTGATACTTTATGCCTTTATAAGCAGATAAACGGGCAAACAATCGTTATCTAGTTGCTATATGTTGATGACATATTGCTTATAGGAAATGGCATACCTATGCTGCAAATCACTAAAGTCTGGCTATCCAAACAATTCTCCATGAATGATTTTAGAGAAGCAAGATTCATCCTAGGAATTAAGATCTATAGAGATAGATCAAAATGAATGCTTTGATTATCCTAATCCTTATACATAAACAAGATTTTTAAAAGGTTTAAGATAGAAAACACTAAAAAAAGAAACTTACCTATGGTTCATGATGTACCTTAATCAAAAGAACTGTGTCCTAAAACATTGGATGAGAGGGCATAGATAGATGACATTCTATATGACTTGGCAGTTGGATCCATCATGTATGCCATGTTATATGCTCTAAGTATCATGGGCAGATATCAAAGCAATCCTAGTAAGGGTCACTAGACTGCTGTGAAAAAAAATCCTAAAGTACTAGCGAAAAGCTAAGTATATCTTTCTAGTTTATGGAGGGGCTACGCTCTAAATTAGGGGCTACACTAATGCTAGCTTCCAATTAGATTGTGATGACTGCAAGTCATAAAGCGATTATGTATTTACCCTTAAAGGAGCTCTAGTTAGTTGGAAAAGTCCCAAACAATTGATAATTATATATTCAATAATCAAAGCCAAATATATCTTCATATGTGAGGCTGTAAAAGAGGTAGTTTGGATGAAAAAGTTCATTATTGAACTTGTTATGGTTCCAAGCATTGTTAATCTAGTACCACTTTACTGTGATAACAATGGAGCCATAACACATGCTAAGGAACCAAGGTATCATCATAAATTCAAACACGTATTACAGTGATATCATGTCATTAAAGAATAATAGAGAGACGTGATGTTAGTATCCCATTGAGGATAACGTGGCTGTTCCTTTCGCTAGGTTCTGCTTCAACAGAAACATAATCACCATATAAAGAGTACGAGAGTTATACATATAGGTGATTGGCTTTAGTTCTAGTAGGAGATTGTTAGTGTAAGCTCTATAAGCCAATCGATTGAATTTGTAATACACTAGTATTTAGTTGATTCATGTAACATACATTATATTGGACTAATATAATATGAGGTATTTCTTTATCTACAAGATTAATCCATTATTAGTTACTTAAATCTTATGTAGATAAAGCCCATAAAGCATATTGGCTTTGCAAGGGAATTGTAAAGAATTACAATTATGAGATCCATATGCATCAAAGTTATGTTTCTAAAAATGTTCCTAGTCATTTTGTCAAGATAGGGCATTGATAATGCATAAAGATTGGCATATGTAAGCCTCTATGCATAGAATGCATGTAACTGATTTTATAAGTTAAAGTATAGAGATAATTAGGGATATCATATGGGTGTTTATTATGAGGACAAGTTCACTGAACATGACTAGCTATGAGAGTTCCATTTGGTATTTCACTCATGTGTCATTAAAAATAATTTCATGTGTCAGTAGTGTAAATGGTCCTTTAACTTGTGACCCCATATAATCTTGTATGTGAATTATCAGACTTAAAAATCATCGTCAATGACTTCACAATAAATGAATACCAAATAAGGGTGGTTTTAGGTATGATATGAAGCATACTAAAGGTGAATAAGTGGAGGATTCATCAGCCCAATTGATATAATAAGACATATCCTAATTGTTCCTGGCCCGTGTTAACTCAAAAACCTTGGCCAAGGCAATATCAATGATGGAGTTAACACATAGGGGTTGCATACTAATATAGAATAGATCAAAAGTAGACACTGGACCAAACTCTTGCCTATTCCAAGATATGTAAACAAAGAATTAAATTACACTAAGATATTGTACATTGAAGGGCATGTCAAGACAAATTTGGCTTTTCCTGCATATTGGGTGGCCATAATGCATTACTAGATGCCAATCTCAGTCTGTAAATATAAATTATTCTTAACCAAGTAAATTTATATTTATTGTTATTATGATGGAGGCCTAATGGGTCACAAACATAAGGGTGACTTTATGAAATTAAAATATGACAAGGATTAAATTAATAAAAAGTTTTTTGAATTATTCAAAAATAATGGGCCAATGTGAAAATATGCAAAATCTCAAACCTAGGCATTTAAACCTTACTTTGTGCCATCCTTAACATAACGTGGAACCCTAAAGACAGCATTTCAAATTCCCTAGAGTGATTTATGGCACCTTGGTTTTTCTAATGCCATCTTTTTTTTTTCCTTTTAGTAGTGTTAGCTCAAGGAAAAGATTAAACCAAAAGAAGGGGTAAATTGGTTCTATAAGAACTTGATAAATTTGAAATAAATTGAAAATAAAAAAAGAGTTAAGGGTAAGAAAAAAACAATCAATATATACAGGTTCAGTCTTTGAACTCGACACTTACGTCCTCTCTTCTTAGTACTTTCTTACCAAGGTGATTCCCACAATTCACTAATCAAATTGTTTACCTTTAAGGCTAAGGTATATCCTTACATATCTATCTTGTAAGGCTTAGATAGAACCTTTCAATCCCTTTAAGAATTTTACCCTAAATTCTCAAATATTTTCACTCACTTTCACATAAACCCTTTTGTGATATGAATGAAGTATTTTGCAAACAAATTAAACCTTTAGGAGGTGGATGGTTGCTAGAATTTAAGTACAAGGTGAATGAGATACAAATAGACTTGGAAGAGTATAAATTTGATACAAGAAAAATGAAGAATTTGAAGACTTTTGAGCTTTTATTGTTCAGTGCTTGAATGATCTTTGTATCTTTTGCTTCTTTAGCTATTAGGAACCTATATTTGTAGCTTGAAATTAATATATAGACATTAGGCATTTAATGTGGTGGTTAGGGAGCCATTATCACCTTTGTAAATGCTTGTTTCTGTTCAGACCCGCGCTATTGTATTGATAAAATACTAGGGGTATCAATACAAGAATTAAAAAAATGACTATTACAGCCTGTTGTATCTATACAAGGGGCTGAGTATCGATATCTGCCAAGCTGTATCGATACAGACATACCTGTATCAATACATTTAATGGTTTCACCAAACTTTAGCTACTGCCAAGTATTGTATCGATACATATAGGGTGAGTATCGATACTTACTACAAGGTATTGATACATGCTGAAAAGTATCGATAAAAATAAGGGTTTTAGCATAGTATCGATACATTTTTGCATTATGTTGATACATACCTTTAAAATCTTTTATAAAATGATTTTTTTTGGCTTGATATTTGCTCAAACATATCTCAAGAATATTCTAAGTATAAATACACATTTTGAAACATATATTTTTAAGAAAATACAAACTTAGTACCTTTTCAAAATGTTTTTCAATTTTAATACAAATATCGAGTTAAGTACAAATTAATTTAGCTTAAGTTGTTTGCTATATCAAAACCAAATTTAAAGCTAACAATCTCCCCATTTTTGATGTAACAAAACTTAAGATAAACTTGCTTGTTTTTTAGATTAAAGAAAAACTCCCCCTCAATAAAGCCATGTTTTTCAAAAGTTTTAATTTGAGCAAATGAAGTCCTTTAAAGCTACAACATTTCAAATTGATAATATTGCTCAAGATTTTCAGAATTCAAGCTACATCACTTAAAAAATGTTCAATATCAACATGTTATTTGGGTTCTAACACAACAATATAAACATAATCAAGTGCATAATAATTTCATGGAAGACATATTTTGCATTGTGCATAAGAATATCATGGAAGACATATTAGCAATGCAAAACACATATTAGCAATGCAAAACACATTTTGCAAATTTATGACCTTTCTCTCCCTTTTTGTTATATCAAAACATAAGAAAAATGAATTCAAAGTAATAGAGAAAATGCGAGCAAAGATGATGCATTGAGAATAGAACGTTAAATAGTGTCAATAAAATAAGTAAAAAAAGTTCAAACGAATCCTAAAAAAACCTTAAATGTCATCCTAAAATAAACCTAAGATGACTATGTTTCATCAACTAAAGGATCTGAGCAGATAAGTAGTAGGCGACGGTGCATAAGGAAAAGCCACTGAGAAGCTATGGAATTGCTTGGTCAACGCCCGATGACTATGCTCGAGACTAGAAAGGCGAGCATCAATGGAATCGAAGTGGTGATCCCAAGGGTCAAAGCATCACTCCCATGTGTCAAGATGCCCCATGATGGAATCGTATATATGGTAGAGGTCCATGGGCTCAGATGATGAGGTGGCGGGAGTTGAGGGTGGAAGAGGCGCATCATGCTCTATATCATCATCATGATCATCGAGAGCAGGAGAATCTGATTGCTCAAGTGGTGGAGGTGGTTATTGACGAGCCTTGCGAACAAAGTTAGTGCATTGAATTTCATACCTAGCGAGCCCTACAGATTTACGACCAATATAACGATAAGTAGATACCATAATCCTAGGGTCATAAGAAAGATCAAAACCTTGAGTATCGAAGCAATACCTTAATGCCATGACATGGAGGAGGCTATGATAACCACGAACACAAAGAACAAGGTCCGTAAAGATAAAATGGGCTAGTTTGGACGATTCATGATTAAATCATATGGAGCCACTAATAGTTAGAATCGCTAATCAAGGTGTGTTTGTTGCCATATGGAAGAAGCATATGGGAAATGATAAGATGAAATAAGCGATCAACTAGAGGAATAAGGGTGGCTTTGTTGTTCAAGGTGCATAAAGTTACGAGACCCAGACCTTCATTGATTACGCCTTTATTTAAGAAACGAAGGTAGTCTTAAGAAAGGCTAGGTTGACTACGAGATCTTGTCCCAAAAGATAAGATCAAATAGCAATGACATGATCATGATCATCAATGATAAGTGAAGCATTTCTAAAGAATGCATGAACAAGATTCTTGTGACCTGAAACGTTAAGAAAAAAATTTTAGTCCATGCGAAGGTATTAAAAATCTAAAGGTAGAGATATGCAATAGATCAAAGGAAGGGGAAGTCGATAACCCGACATTGTTGGATGGGCATACGAGCATAGATGGTAGTGAACTGCTCACGAGCCCTGCATCACAGAAGCATTGGTCGAAGAATGATTGTGATTGGGTCGAAGGTGGTTGACAAACGATAGAAGTGGAAGCACGGCTGATAGGTCCTTGATGATAGGTGGTTTGTTTGGTCTTTGGAGGCATGGTAGTGTTTGAAGGTGGTTGGGAAATTTTGTCGAACAGGTGGTGACATGGTAGAATTGGATGCTGGTTCAGATAAGTGGAGGAGAGGACTAATGTTGGTGAAGTATTAAGGTGATTTAGAAGGTATCGAATGAAATAAAAGTGGGTTTCAATGAGGTTCATCGAAGGTGGCGAAAGTTGTCGAAGGTAGTAGGTCGAGCAAGCCAAGTTGAGGAAGCTGGGTAAGGTGCTAAGGAAAAATTGGTTGAGAAAAATGGTCAAGCACATGGTGGGTGGTAAGTTTCAATGGCAATATGGTGTAATGTATCAAGTAAATTCATAACCAATCACAATAACCTAGTTAGGAAAGACAAAAAAATGAAAAATCACTTGAAAATTGTGAAGAAATTTGGACAAATTTTAAAGAATTTGAAAAAAGAATAGTTAGGGTTTGAGTGAAGGGAGTTTTTAAATTTTTAAGGTTTTGGATGGTAATGGATTGAATTTCAAAGAGAAATGGTGAATTATGATGAAATTAACCTGTTGTGGATAAGGATTATGAGAAAAGTGAAAGTTAGATAAAGTGTGATGATTGAGGGTTGAGTGAATAGGAATAGGCTAAGGGAAAGGGTGAATAGTGCTCGATGTAAATAAACTTTCGCATATAAGGATTGTCTAAATCAACAGTGAGTATCGGTACAGAGGAGGCAATATCAATACTAGGTATCGATACTTAGAGTTCAGTATTGATACAAAGAACAATTCTAGCTTCTGTATTGATACAAGGAGCTGGGTCTCGAGACGTAGAACAAGTTAGGTCTGTATTGATACAAGATGGAGAATATCAATACCATGGAGTCAGGTATCGATACAATGAACAATTTTGGGTTTTGTATCGCTATCGTGAAACCTATCTCGATACTGGAAAAAGGTTTTGCTGGTATCAATAAGTATGGCCTAGTATTAGGTCATTTCCATTAAGATGGTATCAATTTAAGCATATTTTTTACCCAATTGCTCTTTTGAAAAACACTTGAATATGCAACTTTGAACAAAACTTTTGACATCAAAATCATTTATCATGAACAATTCAATATCTAACCAAAAAACAAAATCATCCAAGAATCAAAAGTCATACAAGTGCACATCATCAAACAAGTAGGTATGTAAGGCTAGCTTTTCAAACTAAGCATGATGTGAACAATATTGAGGCAAAGTATTAGAATTTTATCAACTTACAAATGTAAGTTGCATTCATTAAGCCAATTTCTCTTCTAATTATGCAAAATATATCCTTGTCAAGTGGTTTAGTGAGAATATCAGCTAATTGATGCAAGTTATCAACGAATTCAAGCACTATATCACCTTTTTGCATATGATCTCTTATGAAGTGATGCTAATTTCTATATGCTTAGTTCTAGAGTGTTGAATTAGATTTTTGGTGAGACAAATGGCACCAAGTATTGTCACATTTAATTGGAATATGATCATGGTAATGATAAAATCCTCCATTTATTGTTTTATCCATAAAATTTAGGCACAACAACTTCCCACGGGTATGTACTCCACTTCGATTGTGGATAAAGCGACACTATTTTGTTTCTTGGAAAACCAAGATATGAGCATATTCTCAAGAAATTGACAAGTACCGAAAGTGTTTTTCTATCAATTTTAGATCCACCAAAATCCGTATCAAAATAAGCATGTAAGGCAAAAGATGATTCTTTTGGATACCATAAGCCTAGATTAGGAGTGTCTCTAAGATAACTAAAACTTCTTTTCACAGCAACTAGATATGACTCCTTAGGTGATGATTGATATCTAGCACATAGGCATACTTAAACATTATGTCGGGTCTATTTGCGGTAAGATATAGCAATGAACCTATCATAGACCTATAAAGTTTAGAGTCAACATATTTACCTCTTTTATCCTTCTCAAGCTTTGTTAAAGTACTCATAAGTGTGGAACAAGGCTTTGCTTCATCGATTTTGAACCTCTTAAGTAATTCATTGGTATACTTTGCTTGAATAATGAAGATGCTAGCTTTTGTTTGCTTGATTTGGAGTCCCAAAAAAAAGTTAATTCTCCCATCATGCTCATCTCAAACTCACTCTGTATTGACTTAAAAAATTCTTGACAAAGAGATTCATTAGCAGCACCAAAGATAATATCGTCAACATAAACTTGGATCACTAAAATGTCCTTATTTATGACTTTTATAAAAAGAGTTTTATCAACATTGCCTCTATTAAAACCTTTTTCAATTAAAAATTTTCAAAGCTTTTCATACCATGCCTTAGGTGCTTGCTTTAGACCACACAAAGGTTTTAAAAGTTTAAAGACATGATTGAGATAATGAGGATTTTTAAAATTGGGAGGTTGCTAACATAAACTTCTTCATTAACAAAACCCTTTTAAAAGGCACTTTTGACATCCATTTGATACAACTTGAAATTATTAAAATATGCAAAGGCTATTAGTATTTTAAAGGTCTTTAGTCTAGCTACGGGGGCATAAGTCTCATCAAAGTTAGTTCTTTCTTTTTAACTATATCCTTTAGCTACCAATCAAGCCTTATTTCTAACTATGGTTCCATGTTCATCAAGTTTGTTCTTAAAAACCCATTTAGTGCCTACAATGGGATAATTACTAGGTCTTTCCACTAAATTTCAAACTTTGCTCTTTTCAAATTGGTTTAACTCCTCTTGCATGGCCATGATCCAATTATCATCCTTTAGAGCCTTATCTAAATTCTTAGGTTCAATTTGTAAAAGAAAAGCTACATAATTGCATGCATTTCTAAAAGATGATCTAGTTCTTACCCCTTGTTTAGGATTACTAATTATCTAATATTTTTTGACATATGTCAACTCTCTACGATGATTTCTTTCCTTTTCTACTTAAGTTGTCTCATGTAGTTCTTCCTATTTTGGAGCTTCTTGATTTTGTATTATTTGTCTTTGCTCCTCGTGTGATGCTTGTTCTTGGTAAATCTCTACATCATCATTATCAAGAGATACCTTCCTCAAGGTTGAGTTAGCTTCATCAAATATAACATGTATTGGCTCTTTAACAACCAAAGTTATCTTATTAAACACTCTATAAGCTTTAGAATTTGTTGAATAACCAAGAAAAATTTCTTCATCACATTTTGCATCAAATTTATTAAGGTTATCCTTTCCATTATTTCGTATAAAACATTTGCATCCAAAAGGATGAAAATAGCTAATGTTGGGTTTTCTTCCTTTAAAAAGTTCATATAAAGTTTTCTTTAGGATTGGCCTAAACATAGCTCTATTTATAATGTAGCAAGAAGTGTTAATGGCTTTGGCCTAAAAATACCTTGGTAAATTATTTTCACAAAGCATGGTTCTAGCCATTTCTTCCAAGGTTCTCTTTCTCCTTTCAACAACTTCATTTTGTTGAGGAGTTCTAAGTGCCGAGAAATTATGGCTAATGCCATTTTCATTACAAAATTTGTCAAAGCCAAGATTTTCAAATTCTTTTCCATGATCACTTATTACATGTGAAATAAAACAACCTTTTTCATTTTGGATAATTTTACAAAAAGTAATGAATTTTTCAAAGGCTTCATCTTGAAAGCTTAAGAAGAGAACCTAAGTAACCTAAAGTAATAATCTACAATAACAAATCCATATTGTTTACCTAAGCTTAATGTCCTATTAGGACCAAAGAGATCAATATGAATAAGTTGTAATACGCTAGTAGTTAAAACAATATTAATTGGTTTGAATGAAGCTTTCCTATGTCTCCCTTTAACACATGCATCATACATTCTATCATTATCAAATTTCATTTTTAGCAATCCAACAACAAGGTCTTTTCTAGATAGTTTGGAAATTACATTCATACTATCATGTCCTAATCTTTTATGCCATAACCAAGACAAGTTATCATTATTAGCAACAAAACAAATATTTTGAGAAGACAAGTCATCGAGATACATAACATAGACATTTCTTGCTGTATGTCCTATAAAAATAATTTTATTTGACTTAACATCAATAACTTGACAATTCATTGATTCAAAACTAACTTTCATGCCTTTATCACACAATTGACTAATACTAAGGAGATTATGTTTGAAACCTTTGACAGATAGAACATTTTGAATGTTGGATGAAGAATTGTTACCTATGGTTCCAATACGTTTAATTTATCCTTTTGAGTTATCACCAAAAGTAAAACTTCTTCCATCCTTAGGTCTCAGTTCCATTAATTGATTTTTGTCACCGGTCATGTGTCTTGAGCATCCACTATCAAGGTACCAAGAATTCTCCCTTGTTAAATTTACTTTAAAGCAAGGCTCTTCCTCCTACAACCACAAAGTCATGTTTCTTTTGAGGTACCCAAATTTTCTTATGTCCTCAAGTATTAGTGTTCATAATTCATGTGCCTTTTGGAATTCATTATATTTTGGTAGCCTTATCTTAAGATGTGCTAACACCCTTAGGGACCCATATCCTCCTAATAAGCTTGCCTCTATAAGTAATAGTCTTTAAAGAACACGTGTGAAATATATGACTAAGTTTATGGCAATGAGTAGATATGCTAGATGTATCAAATGATTTGTTTTGTGCCAAAGAAATTGTCAAAGTGAGTTTTTTTTTTCAATTTTATCGTAGCTCAAACCATCTTTATCAAATAATGCACTTTGCATTTCTAGCATATTATTCAATTTTTGTTATGCCATATAAAATCTTGTCAATGTGTTATACAAGTTTGTGTTTTTATTGGCTAGATCATCAATATTGACTCGTAACTCATCTACTTTCTTCTTAAGATTATCATTTGTCATGCTTAATGTTTCATTTTTTTCCTTAAATTTAGAGATCATTTTTTTATATTTTAAATTCATGGTCTAGAATTCTAATGCTAATTCATCAAATGAGTAAGGATTAACATTAGAAGATACCTTGGGTTCATCATGAGCCATGAGACATAGGTGGGCCACGTCCCCATCATTATTATTAGAAGTGTCACTATCATTCTATATGGCCACTATAGCTTTCTTCTTTTACTTCTTCAGGTTTGGCTTCTACTAGACTGAACATTAAAATTTAATATGTCTCAATTTCTTGCACTCATAGCAAATAATTTATTCTTTCACTTTCCTGCTTGAATCTCCCTTCATCATTTCTTTTTTAGGAGTTCTTCTTGCTTTGTTTATTCTCATGAATTTGTTAAATCTTTTTGCAAACATGGCCATTTCTTTATTTTCCTCAACCTTCTTCTCATTATCATCATCACTAAGAGTGGTTGTTTTAAAGGCAGCATTGCCTTCTTTGGTGGCTCTTGATCATTCTTAATCTTCATCTCATAGGTTAAAAGAGAACCTATAAGTTCATCCAAGGAAAGTGTGTTGGGATCTTTGGATTCCTCAATTGCTGTCATTTTTGCTTCCCAAGACTTAGGAAGACTATTAAGTAGCCTTTTCACCATCTCTTTATTTGGGTAGGTTTTTCCAAGTGCCTTCAACCCATTGATAATATCTGTGAACCTATTTGACATTTCTTTCATAGTTTCATCCCCTTTCATCTTGAATAATTCATAGTCAAGTGTAAGCGTGCTTATTTTGGATTCTGTGACTTGATTTGCTCCTTCATGTGTGGTTGCTAACTTGTCCCACACTTGCTTGGCGTTGTCACATAGTGAGACTCTATTGTAGCATAAAATAGTGTGTGCATGGCCTTAGCATTTAATTATGCCATTTTAGTGTCTTGTTTATCCTATTTTTCTTCTTCCTTTGGCACAATACAATCTCTAACTCTTTTCTTAGGGATGAGCAGTCCATTGACAATGATCTTCAATACTTAATAGTCATTTACTTGGATAAACAGCCTCATTCTTGTCTTCCAATATGATTAGTTCTCATCATTGAAGATTGGAGGTCTCATGATGGAATGGTCATCACATCCCATTGCATTTGCATTTGTCTCAAATGCTATGAGACAAACTTCATCTTGGCCTTTTAACTCTTGTGAGCTTCTTGAAGCTTTAAGCATCATGTTTGCATTCTCCATTTTTGAGCTATCAAGGATCTTTTTCTCAAGGTTGTGAAACCTACAATAGAGACCAAAGCTCTAATACCAATTGTTAGCTCAAAGAAAAGATTGAACCAAGAGGGAGGTGAGTTGGTTCTACGAGAACTTGATAAATTTAAAATAAATTGAAAATAAAAAAGAGTTAAAAGTAAGAAAAAACAATCAATATATAGAGGTTCAGTCCTTGAACTCGGCACCTATGTCCTCTCTTCTTGGTACTTTCTTACCAAGGTGATTCCCATAATTCACTAATCAAATTATTTACCTTTAAGGCTAAGGTATAACCTTACACCTCTATCTTTTAAGGCTTAGATATAACCTTTTCAATCTTTTTGAGAATTTTACCCTAAATTCTTAAATATTTTCACTCACTTTCACGTAGCGCCTTTTATGATATGAATGAAGTATTTTGCAAAAAAATTGAACCTCTAGTAGATGGATGTTTGCTAGAATTTAAGTACAAGGTGAATGAGATACAAATAAACTTGGAAGACTATAAATTTGATAAAAGAAAAGTGAAGAATTTAAAGGCTTTTGAGCTTTTGTTGTTCAATGCTTGAATGATCTTTGTATCTTTTACTCCTTCAGTTGTTGGGAACCTCTATTTATAGCTTGAAATTGATTTATAGATGTTAGGCATTTAATGTGGTGGTTGGAGAGCCGTTGTAGCCTTCATAAATGCTTCTTTTCCTTCAAACCCATGCTATTATATCGATACAATACCAGTGGTGTCGATATAAGAATTAAAGTGACCATTACAATATGTTGTATTGATACAAAGGGCTAAATATCGATACATTTGAGGGTTTCAGCCAAACTTTGGCTACTACTAATCACTGTATCGATACATATGGGGTGAGTATCAGTACTTTTCAGCATAGTATCGATACATTTATGCATTGTGTCAATACATACCTTTAAAATCCTTTGTAAAATGATTTTTCTTGGCTTGATATTAACTCAAACATATCTCAAGAATATTCTAAGTATAAACATGCATTTTGGAACATATACTTTTTTAGAAAATACAACCTTAGTACTTTTTCAAAATGTTTTTCAATTTTGAAACCAATACCAAGTTAAGTACAAATTAATTTAGCTTAAGTTGTTTGTTATATCAAAACCAAATTCAAAGCTAACAAGTAGGAAATTGTTTCTTCATTGATTTTCTTGATTTTGACACATAAAGAGATAGCTTGGGGAAGGTTTTTGAAACCTAATCTACTAGGATAAATTTTGGCATAAATTTTTCAAAACCAAATTCAAAGCTAACAAGTAGGAAAGAGTTTTTTGTCGTATCCTTCATTAGCGCGTTAGTATATGGGAGAGGAAATTTATCTTTTTGACTTGCCTAGTTTGTATCCCAATTTGACATGTATCCTTACTTTTTCTATATTTCTTTGGTACTAGGATGATTTTTGGCAACCCAGTTGGGGTACTCCACCACCGCAAGAAATCTGACTTCAAATTGTTTTACTTCCTCTCTATCCTCAATAGCATCTTTGACCTCATCTTTCTTAAATTTTGTTGAATTAGTTTGCATTAAAATTCATG
>JBBYHO010000008.1:10279324-10292732 GCA_038382025.1 Adansonia gregorii | reverse complement strand
GAAGTTATAAGTTCATAAAAATCTTTAAAAAAAATCACCTTTTTAACACTCAAAAGATAAAATTGCATCAAAAATTAAAATAAAACGATAATAATATACCAAAAAAAAGATAAAATAATAAATTTAAAACTCCAAATTTATTATTATCTTTGTTCCTTTAATCTTTGAGTGAATTAAATACATCCACTTGTGCAAGTGGATGTAATTAAAGAATAAATTGGGTTTAAAGTAGAGAACCTGATTATTAATACCTAGCAGGAAGCACGGGGATGGCTTGACACCCAAAACCCCAACATCAATCCCTTGAGATCTTCAAAGCCCAAAAATGAAGAAGAAAACAAAAAGGATTGATTAACAATCATTTGGGCAGAGGATTAAATTAAATTAACATTAGTTAATTTGTTTATTTATTTATTTTGTGAATAAAGAGACTTCAAATACTATAATTATATTGGCCAGCTATTTCCCACTTACAGGGGTCATTGAAACCATTTATTAATCCAGAAAATCTCTGCATCTTTGATGTTCAAGATCTGATTTCATTATTACCAATATAAAGAAAATATTAATTAAAGTTTAGGGTATTAATTAAGGTAATATTTTTTAAAAATTATAATTAATAATGCTTAGGAGTGACTTTGGATGTCATTTATAAAGATTTCCTCAATTTGTTTTTTTTTTTATGTATAAATATTATTACATTTGATTTTAACATCAAACATACCTTTTTCAATCAATCACCTAAAGAATTTTTTTAATATTTTTTTGTAGTTTGACAAAAGGAAAGACTCAAAAATAAATGTTTAATTAAGTTGATATTACAAGTTAATTATTTAAAATTTTAAATAAAATAATAACATTATAAATAAATATTTTTGTATTAAAGAAATAACTTACACGTCAAGTCAGTGTTGTTAAGGCGTGAGTACAAGAAACGACATCTTTCGCTTTCGCGTTTGACGACAAAAGCGCCTCATACTCTTTCGAGCAAGGCGCATTTGATCAAGCACACACTCAGGCATGCTTTATTGTAAGGCAATAGGCATAAAAACACAACCCGCCTGATTCAAGTTCTATTTAATTTGAACTTTCTTTCATTAGATGTACCTTTACCAGTAAAAAAAGGGATAATATCAAACTTTCTACTTTTTGGTATTTGAGTATTTACCCAACATTCATGAGACCTAAGGCAATCATACATATTGGCCAAAAAAATTACAAGTTTTGTATATAACTTAGACCACTCTTTAGAGTTTATTATCATAGTTATGTGACTTAAGCTTTATTTTATATATATATATATATATATTCATATATATATATAAATACACACACAAATATTGCACCTTACTTCACGTAGTGCTTTTTTTGTGCCTTACTCCTGAAACAATACAAGTAATCTACAGCTTCAAGTGCATCTTATGCCTTTGATATCATTGCGTTACATCACTTAATTTCGTTTTATTTTTCTTCTTTTTACTTTTTAAATTACTTTTTCAAAACTTTTGCAACCTTTACAAAACTAATTTTTAGACTTTAATTTTTAATCCTTTTGCATACATATATGGATTACAATATCTTAAATTTATATATCTGTTTATTACTAATAGAAGAATTAAATTTTATGCAATTAATTACTATTTATTTGTGTTTTAACAACTTTTCACTTTTTTTTAGCAAAGAGATTGGTTTCATTATTTCTATTGTTATTAATTTTATAAAATTTTGATAGCATCTTTACATGGTCACCTATGCTTGGATAGAAATTCTTACTCATATTTTAGATCAAATTAAATGTAAACAATTATATTTGTATTAGTATAAGGTTTGAACTCAAAATGAGCCCCGTCCGACTAGACTTAGAGAAAAATTGGTTATAATCTCATCTTAAAGTCTTCAAAACCCTATGTTTGTGTCAAAGGCCGTGCTCATCAACCAAAGCCCAAAGATACAAATTATATGAAGCAACTTAACTCATCAAAATAAACCTAATACTTGGAAAATTCTAGAAGACCAAATTTGCTTGGAGTTTCTAGAAATTTGGAGATAACACAACTTTTTTAGCTTACCTACAACTCTATAAGGATAAAGTTGATAGAGTTTAAATTTATCTGAGTTAGCAATACGCCTATTCAACTACTTCAAACCTTTTCTGAGCATCTTATGCTATGGGACATTTACGAATTTGATTTTTTATGTATGATTTGATTTCTTGTGCATTGCCCCTTATGATTAATTGGTTTCGAATATAAAAAAAATATTTTCTTGTATTGGTCTATAACCTGACTTAGGTAAATCCATGAACTCAACTTGTTTATTCTTTTCTATTTTTACTAGTCGTCTGAATCTGAACCATAAATTCTCTTATGGCATTAATTAGATAAATGAATTTTTTGAACGAAATCTTTAATTAAAGGAAAAAGTGACCTCTTTTTTTGTTACTGGTTGATCCCCAAATCTACCCCTTCCCCTCCGTTAACTAATCTTATTCCTGGATTTTATTATTGGATCTTACTCGTGAGATTGATAAAAATCAATATTTGTATGTATTCCTCTAATTTCTATGTGTATTAAATTATTATAATTTGATATATATATATATATATTCTTTTTTATTTCTTTTATTTATTGTTTTCTTTCTCATATTTCCTTTAGATGAATACAAAACAAAAAAAGCTCCAGAATTTATTTACAGATAAGTGTAATCTTAGTCATTAATTATATTTAATCCGAGCTATTGATGTATGGAGAATTTAACTATAAATAGAGACATTCCAAGCTTTATTTGTATCATCTAAAAATTGAGTAACACAATAAGTACCCTTTTCTATTTTCTTAATGTTCTATTTTATTTTGCTTAGCTTTAGAGTTTGCTAGACTAAAGTTAACGCCCTTAACATTTTCATTCACTTAATGTTTTTTTTTTTTTTCCTTTGCTTCATGATTATTAACTTAGTGCTCTAGTTGTTTTTTCCTTACCTTTGCGATTTACTAGTCTAAAGTTCAAGCCTATCACACCTAAGTGGCAATAGGTTTTTCAAAACAAACCTCAAACACATTATATTGAAAGGAAAAAAAAACCTCCAATTGATGTAAGAATTAAAAAATAAATTATGAGTTGAGACCTATTTTATTTATAGAAAACGCAACCTAAATTTTATTTTAGTGAGTTTTGCAAGAGATTTCACATTAATTAACCTCCAAACATGTTTTATTTTATATTTTTATATTTAAATCCTTTCTCCCCATGTGATTATCATTAGAATTTTGTAGTGTGGTCCTAATTTTTTAAATTGTACCAATAATCCTATAGTTTGCCGGTATGATATATATTATATAATGTGTATATAAAATATAATATAGCATCAAGCTAGGTTGTATCGAAAATTCTAAATAAAAGTGAGAAATTGAATATCCCTAAATGCTAATGAATAAAAAATTCATAAAAGTAAATAAATTATGTTTAGGTAATTAATTAATTAATATTATATTATGTTTCTAAGGGTAATCAAAACATTGGATTTAGACATTTTAGTTTAAAAATTAATTTAAGATTGAAATTTCATATGATTATATATAATCTATAATATTTATAAAGAAAAAGTTCATTTTTGCCCTTTTTGCTTTGGCTGATTAGCAAAAATGCTCATGCTGACACTTGTTTCCTTTGTGGTGAAATTTTATTTGTCACAGGAGAACACTATTTATTTTTAGATTAAATGACTATTATACCCCTTATTTCTTTTGTTCTTTTATTTCATTTTCATCCTTTTTCTCTCTTTAACCTTCTCCACTCTTTCTACAAGTCTAAACCCTATTTCATTTTTCTTCAATTTAACAAATTTTCCTTTTCCCTTTTCTTTAATTTCAATTAATCCACACGGGGTTTGGGAATTACGAATTAAGATATAAAAAAACAAAAAAATTATTTGTTTTTATATGAAAAATTATGGGAATATTCTGAAGCATCTTTCATGGATAAGCCAAAACAAGGTAGCGTAATGCCTTTATCCTCTTACTAGGTCATTTTCTAGGGTTGCCTTATTTTTATTTTATTTTTGTAAGTTTCAATTTTTTTAGGTTGCTTTATTTTTATTTTATTGTCAATATATAAAAATTGACTAACCAATCATCACTTGTTAAAACTAAAACTCCAACCTAGCCTTTTTCTTAACATTGAGGATTAATTGGATTGGGTATAATTGCATTAGGTTTTGTTTATTTATTGGAAAAAACTCCTTTTAGATAATTTTATTCTTCAATTTGGATTTCTCTCTTAATAATTTTGATAATGTCGTTCTCTTGAAGATACCATACATAATTTACTAATGGTGATTTGGTGTAGTAATGGGAATAGAAATTTGTTTCTTCTCTTTTTGGAAGTTAAGGATTTTTTATAAATGAAGATGTAAATATGGGTGTTTTACAAAACTTGAAATAATTTTTTTTTTAATTATTGAAGTTTTTAAAGGAATAAGATTTGAAATTTTGGATGATTGATTGTTTTTATTTTGAGTTTAATTGAATTGGATTTTAGTTATTTATTGAGATTGCTGGAATTTTAGTTTTTTTTTTCAAGGTTTACATTTCAACATGAGAAGAACATACAGGAGGAGGAAAAGAAGAAGAAGATGACGATTGTTTTGATATAAAATTTTTAGCTAAGGAAAAATCTAACTATGTTACCTGCTTTTGTCGTAACAGCAAAAATATAAGGATTAAATGCCAACGAAAAAGCACAAAGGTTAAGTATCATATAGACCAAAGTACAAGGAGTGAAAAATAAACTTTTTTTTATATATAAAGGTATAAATATGAAAAATCTTATGAAATATGAAAAATCTTATAAAATAACAAAAATAATCATTATTTTTCATTTTATTCCTAAATTATCATTTTAAATATTTTTGTAATTAATAAAATTTATCTAATTTATGAGTAAAAAGCTAATTTCATTAAAAGTTTAAAAAACTTTCGTTAAATGAATTAAATAATTTGATAATAAATAATAAAAATAATTTTCATACGAAATTGCTTATCTTAGAAGTTTTAATTTTTCAGATAAGCTTAAAAAGTAGATTAGTTTATTTGATATAAATAAAAAATTAAATTTTACATTCAATTTTTTATCTTCATAATGAATTTTTCATTAATATTAAAAATAATAATTTTTATTATAATTTGTTCTAATTTGCATATAAACAAATTTTAGTACACTTTCTTAGTTCTATTTATATTTAAAATTTATAGTTATATGGTCAAAAGTAAAAAAAAAAAAAAAATCAATAAACATTCACTTCTGAACGCATCTAATAACAAATGCTAATGAAATAAAAAGAAAGTTATTTTTAGTGAATAGAGGAATTTATACATAAATAATTAACAAAGTAAAAAATATAGAAAAGAAAAAGTTATATGATCCATTGTTAGTGAGATTTTTAGATTTTACAAATGAAATTAGTAAAACAATATATATCCCCTCAAGATACTTAAATTAAAAAAAAATTAATATGTATGACAAATTCTTAAGTCCTTTAGGTTGCACTAGGAAACTTATTTTCGGATTTAACTACGCAAGCACACATATCATAATAAGTAATATAGTGATAAAGTAGAGTATTGATCCTATGAGAAATTGATACCAAATTGGTTAAGTACTAAAATTAAAATAATTAAATCTTATTCAAACAAATGATTAAAAATTAAAATTGAAATTAAATATAACAATAATAATAATAAAGCAAATAATAAATACTAAAAGCTTATTATTACAATTTCCCTCAACAATTTATTTAAATAAAATCTACTCGCTTAACTTGAATGATTATAACGAGTTGTTAACTTAGAATTCTAATTTATTCATAAATATCTTCCGATGGTCTTATAAAAATATATCTCTTAATCAATTTACAATATTCCAATGTAAGTTAAATAAGGAGAAACTTATTAAACATGGACTCTAATTTGGTTATATATAACATGCTCGTATATTCTTATCTAATATGCATATCGATTCATCATAATAAATAAATATGAAACATATATCATTCAATGTAATTCTAAGTACAAAATTTCTTTTTCCAACCTCATTAAGGTTACCAAATCAATCTAATTAGTAATCAAGCAATTAAAAGCATTAAGAATAAGATTGAAGAAATAGCTCAAATATCGTTAAATCAAGAAAAGCTAATAAAATAATCCAAACTATACATTGAGTTCCATTGCAACCCTGAAAAATAATTCTAGTTCATAATAAATAAATAAAATATAAAACCAAGGAGTTTTACCATTGTAAATATTACAAAAAAAAAAGATATAAAAAAGTAAATGGAAAGAGAAAATTAAGATTGGCTGAATTTTTATCTTCAGGTTTCTCCAAAACCTCTCTAATTTCATAAATATAATGGTGGCTACTCTCTTTTTCAAGAACTAGGTTAAAAAATAAAAACCTTATTGCTACTCCCCTCTTAAATCTCTAATTTCAAAAGTCTTATATATAGCTAAATCCGTAAAAAGAAAAACTTGATATACAAGTAGCTTGAATAATTTATTTTGAAAGTTACGCAATAGAGTTCACTTTGCTTCTAGATTAAGCAGTTGTATTTTTAAAAACTCCTTTGAGTTTTAACCTTTATAAATATGAAAATATTAAATAACTATATAATTTAAATATAAATAAAACTAATATAGAATAAACAAAAAATTAGTTAAATATAATTAAAAACCTCTCATTCTTAGCTACTTTAATAGATAAAATGAGATTAAATAACTCTATTTTATATAGTTATCAAAACTTGAATTTCAAAAGATAGATTTAGATTTTAAAAATAATATAAGTTATTTAATAAAACACATATAAATGTAATATTTATAATTATTTTTTAAATTTATTGATTTGTCATATGATTATTCAGTGGGGAATTTAAAATTTTTATAGGTATTTGTGAAATTGAAATCCACAATTTTTTTATATCTTTCACATATATAATCATATTAAAGCTTAATTAATTTATACTTCATTCTCATAACTTATGGAACAAATAAAATTCAAATTCATATCTAAATTTTCACATCCAATTTTTGAACGACCATGGTAAACTTAAACAAATTTCGCCTTAAAAATAGGAAAAAAAATTTCCTATAGAGACTATTTAATTAGTTTGGGAGATGAACACGTAGTAGTGGGTGGTCCCAAAGTGACAAAAAAGGATGGGGACCTTCGCAAGAAATGTCAATGGTTCCAAAAGCAACGCAACAATGAACAACCATTATATATATATATATATATATAAGAAGAAGGCTAAACTCCAAATGAATCCCTCTCATTCTTTTATTAGGAAGGACAACTTCCAGCTGACGGTGCCATTGCCACAGATTCTTCGGTTCTTGCCTATTCCCAATAAAAAAGTAAAAAAAACACTAAACGTTGAAAAATATTAAATGTTTGCAATCAAAACATTTGATAATGAAACATGATGATTGAGAACATGCAATTTTGTAATTATTCCATTTCATCATTATTTTCTTCTCTATGTTTTCTCCATCTCTCTTTGTTTTTTTTGTTGGGTTTTTGTGTTTGAAATCACAATTTACGAAAGCACCTTTCATGACATTTTTGTGAAAGACAAAAGTGAGTTTTAAGAAAATGGAGGAGTTGGGATGCCATTGGATTTTGGTTTTGGGTCAGATTTAAATTCAAAAGTTTTGATAATTAAATTTGGATTATTAGATATATATAAATTTTGAATTTAAATACTTTTGGATTTAAATTATCTCAAATTTGTGTCTTTAATTTTTATCGGTTGGGTTTTAATGAATTTGAACTTTAATTTTCACATACGGATTTTTGAGTTCATTTTATCCTCATTAAATAAAATGAACAAAAATAATCGAAAGATGAAAAAGCCAATGAAAAATTAGGAACTTTTGTTTTCTTTTAACCTTATGTTCGGATTGAAGTGAGTAGAGGAAAGGAATGGAAAGAAAGAAAAAGGAAATTAGAAGTTTTTAAAGGAACATTACTTTGTTCGGATTAGCAAAAATGAGTGAAAGAAAAGAAATAAATGGAATATAACAATCATTTGTTTGTTTAAGAATGGAAAGAAAAGGAACGAATATATTATAATATATTATTTCAATTATAATATTTTTAAATTTAATGTTTTGTAAATTATAATGTGATAATGAAATGAATTATTATAATTACATTTTAAATATTGGAAAAAGAATTTCAATTGAAAAGATATATTATTTATCAATTCATAAAAATGTATTATTGAAATTATTTTTAGATAATGATACAACTTTTTGAAATTTAACTCTCATGAGTAAAATAAAAAACATAAATATTTCTTAAGATAAAATTTATTATAAATTTTTATAAGTATTAGTATTTTATTATAGGTTTAAAAAGCTCAACTATTCTAGGTATTATTTTTTTAAATTCCACATGTTTTTTGGTATTCTTATTTATATTCTTTTAAATAAAAAATTGTAAACTAATAATAACGTAATAAAAAATTAAACTCAAGAGCAAAATAAAGAAAAACAAAAAAAAAAAAGGTTGTTAAATGAACTAGTGGAACAATAGATTATAACAATATTTGAAAATTAAAAAAAAAAAAACAAACAAAGGGTATTAAAATAATTTCATAATTAAAAAAAATTTAAATGTTTTTGTTCCCTAGCATTTCTCTTACTTTGAGGTAGTTAAGAAGTGAAACATTTGAAAGAAAGTGAGCGGTATTCAACTCTCCTCCTTTATTTTATTTAAAAAGATATTCAAAGAAAGAAAAATATTTGTATAGTTCCTTTACTTTACTTTTTTTTCTCTTTTCTACGATTTTTATCAACCGAATTTGAATAAATTCAAATATTAATTTTCACATATAGATTTTTAGTTCATTTTACCGCTATTAATTATTATTTTTTTAAATGAGTTTGCTAGTGATTGTAGATATTTGAACATGCAAGTACCCTCGATATTGAATGAGTTGGTGAAAGTTAAAATCAAATAAAATAAAATCTAATAAGAGTACCCCTACATATTGAGAAGTGAATACATCATAGAGAGGCCACAACATTTGACAAAAGAAGAAAAGAAGAGAAAATGGCTTATATTATGGTTGAATGTGGTGAATTGCTAGATGCCAAGATAACCAGCAAAATAAAAGTCTCTCTTTTATAATAGGTACTTTGTTATGGTAATTAAAGCTGACTTAGAATCTTTCTTTTTACTAATTATATTTCTTTTGAAAATCATTTTCTTTTCTTTTTTTTTTCACAATTTTTCTGGAAAATGTGGCTTGAGACAAAAGAATATAGGCATAATAAATCTGATAATTTTGAAAATAATATGATATAAAAAAATAATTTAAAATAATATGATATGAAAAAAATAACACAAATATAATATAAAATTATAAATATAAAATATAACAAAATCTATAGAATATAATTATTAAGATACTAAATTTATATAAACTAAAAAAATATGACCCTTAAGAAATTTCATGAAAACATAGAGTAATGGAATTTATGAATTACGTTTTTCTTGCAGGGAGTGAGAGTTACATATATATATATATATATATACTGCTTGTAGAGTCTAAAATTCTATTATCAGTTAATGAAATAATTTTCTTTTATACATATATATATATATATATAATGAGTTGAATAAAAGAAATAAAAAATCAAAATTAGGGGGGGTGAAAAAATGACAAAAAGGCAGAATTGATTAGCATGGGCTAAATAAAATTAAGTCGGTCAATCGTTGTCCCTATCAGCTGTCGCAGTGTTCCAACTCCGAAGGCGCTGCAAAAAGCAAATCAAAGCCTCATAACAATTTTTGTCTTTGCAATATTATTATAAGCAATTAATTAGTAAACGGAAAATCAAACCTTTCACTACCTTCCTGTCGTCATAGCTTACATTACGTTTATTTATTGTATGATAATATCGATCCTCGTTTCTCACACTTCGTAATATATATATATATATGTACGTAGAATTTTTGTTTTCGAAATTGAAATAGTTAGCTTATATTTGCGAACCATCTAATACTTATATCGTATATTGTTAAACTAATTTTTCACAATCTTAGCATGTTGTGGTGAACATTTGCTTGGTAATCGTTTCTCAAATTTTAGCCCTTCTATAATTTGAGTAATCTGGATGTCGCCATATTTTTATATAAAAGCACCAAAGTATATATTATTACCCCAGTCGTCATGCATCGTATTAAGTAAAACTTGTTAACCAATTTCATCACCGCCTAACCCTAAACCTCATTGAGGTATCTTCAAACCTCGGGAGGAATAGCATTTTGGCCTAGTTGACTTTTGAATTTTCATTCGGTACAAAGGCCTCTTTGATCTCAAAATGCCTTATTTTATTCGCAAATTATGTCTTTTAACGGTATAATCAAATCATTTACATTTTAAAAATAATTATCGTTTGAGAGTTTATCGAAATATTTCACCAATCCCCCTTCATTATCCTCATCTTTCAATAGAAATAAAAATAAAAGCAACAATGGTCAATGGAGGCTCCAAAACTCATCCGCTTTCACCCTCTTTTATCCGTCATCTGGCTTTTAGCGTTTCTTTTATTATTTTTTTTTCTTTTTGTCTGTAATCTGCTTTCTGTCACCTTCAGACTCCATATATTCCAAGCTTTCTATGATTAAAAGAAAAAAAAAATTCTGACCTGACTATGGTGAATTGCCTTTTCCAAATCTTGGGTTTTCTCTACAATGAATAATTATGTTTATAATTATTAGAAAAAGTTAATTAATGTAAATAACATTTTACAAAAGAAAATATAATTATTATTTTATTTTTAAAATTAATAAAAATAATATATTCAATATAAGTTTTTTTAAATTTTTGAATAAAAATTTTTAGCCAATATCTATGCATCAAACCAATTTAAGTGTATAGGTTTCATATTTAATGATTTGATCAGTTCGACTTTGACTCAAATAATTATTCATATAATAAAATATAATTTTATTTTAATATTTTATAAATAATATTTTGAGTTTATATATCGAATTAAATTAAATTAAATTCAAATCTAAAAAAAAAATTTTAAAATTTTAATCACGAGTTATGAACATTTCTGTTATAAATTTCGATCAAACTCATTTTACATACCTTGAGCTCTCTCATCCTCTGCCCGCTCCCACTTTTTTTTTCTTTTTCATTGTTGCATAATATTAATAAACAATAATATATCATAGACAAAATAGTGCATATTGTAGTTGAATTACAAATCTTTTTCAATATCCTTGTTCAACATTGTGTCCACAAATTGGGCAACAACCATTTCTTCTCGTAATTACATATATTAAATTATTACAATTATATATATTTGCGTTCTTTTGCTTAGTTGGCTGTTATGTACTTCTGCAGATTCAATGTATAAATAGTTTACGCCATAATAATAATAATAATAATAATAATAATAATAATAATATATGTTGGATTTATTAATTGGGCTCTCATAGCTAGCTAACACTGGCAAGCATCTCTAGAATATGACGGTAGCCAAGAATTCACTTTAAACTCCACGTATCCCAATTAAGCATCATCAGCCTCTATTTCAAGTACCTCTTTAATCTTTAATTAATTAGTTACTTTTTTATATATAGGATCATTTTAATCTGTACTTAACGACATTATGATTAAAATGATCCATATAAAAAATTGTAATTAATACAGTTAATTTTTTAATTCAATAAAAATTATATATAAATATAAAAAATATTTAAATGATAAATAAATAGCCAACCTTTTTATATATAATTTGCCTTTTTTAGATCATTACATGTATATTTAGTACAGTTGAATTAATTGCTCTAATACTAAATATCCGTTGCAAATATTTTTTTTTTTTGGTAAGGTGAAAACGTTTGTGTCAGACTGCAAATAATGTGTTACAAAAGGTGTTTGTAATAATTTTTATGTACATTTTTATTGTAAAATGTGGTTTGTAATACTTATTTGTACTACAAGATTTTTATATGCAAAAAGTTTTTGGCAGATTGTGATAAGGTGCTGAAGTTTGCAGTGTTATAAAATATGTAAAACTCTACCAGAAGTTTTTATATTATAATAAAAATTTATTTTAATTTTTATAATTTTTAAATTATAGTAAATAAAAAACTATTAATGATGTTAAAAGAATCACTTAAATATTAATAAAATATTAACATATAATGTGATATAAAATTTTAAATTTTATATAAAAATAAGTATATGTTACGAATTAGATTTGAGTCATTTTTTATATAACATTTAAAATTTCACATTATACGACACATCAAAATTTTATTGACATTCAAATAATTTTTTTAACGTTGTTAACTATTTTTCGTTAGTTACTATAATTTACAATAAACATAGACTAAAATATTAATTTAATAGTATAAAGATTTTATAATACAAAAACTATCGATGAACTTTTACTAATTATCTTGTTTACATATTACTGTCATGTGTAACTTGTATTAACTTCTTACAACATAAACTTATATTTTGAAAAGAATTTTTTTATAATATTTGTGCACCCTTAAATATTTTTTACAGATTTCTATTACATGAGGTTGCTTATACTAATTTATTGCAACATAACTAGATCCAAACTCAAAAAAAAACCAATTAATTCATATGAATGTAAATATGATCTGATGATATTTTAACCTAATTTGATCAAAAGTCAATGATCCAAATTTAGTCTAACCGAAACTCAAAAATAACTAAAATTCAAGTTATTTTAAACTCAAATTAACTCAAAATTAAAATTATTCGAACTAGAATTAACTCAAACAATTAACACAAAATAATCAAAACTTAAATTAATTAATGAAAAATTATAACAAAAATTATTAATTTATTTTAATTTTATAATTTATAATTATCATTTTTGGTGTGATAAAGTATGCACTATGTACGCAATAACTGTGGCTAATGTATGCATGGAAATTTTGAAAATGAAAAAGAAGCTTGATATTATTATTTATAATGTTAGTGTATTAGGAATTAAAATTTTAATCATAAGCAGTATGTTTGTTGTATTTTTATAAATTATATTATTACCATAGTAATGTTTTTACATTAACTATTCAAGACTTCAAAATAATTGTTCAAAGAACAAAATAGTCCTTTAAATATATACTAATATATTAAACAAATAATAAAATGTTATATCGAATAAGATTTAAAATAAATCATATATTTTAATTATAACGAATATACTTACGATTTAAATAAAAATTTATAATAAGATTTAAAATAAATTATATATTTTAATTATATTGATTATGGTTATGATTTAAATAAAAATTTATTTAAATATGATTTATCAAATAATTTATTTAAATTTAATATAATTTAATTTTTAA
>JBBYHO010000008.1:10203145-10217649 GCA_038382025.1 Adansonia gregorii | reverse complement strand
TTAAGCTTGGACAGATAACTTAACTTATGAACAACTCTAATTTAATTAGAATTTGGTTAAAATAAAATCATTGTAAATTTTGAAAATTTGACCTTATGACCACTACTTGCAATTAGTGTACATTCGTATTGAATTTATATATTTTTAAATATTATAATCATATTAAAATATTATATATTTTATATATATATTAATAATTTATATTATATAAATTATTTTTTATATTATCTATTTATATAATACTAAAAATGATCAAATGCCAATAGGGCGATACCCAGTACACCGGTCAGCGGTTTGTCTGTTTGGTTTTCTTTTCGGTATGGCTTAGGCCAGGCTGGGCTCATCAACGGACACGCTGACCCGGCTAACTCCAACCCAGCATACGCGGCTAAGATTTTTTTTTTTTTCTAAGATATAAATATTTTTAACTTCACTTAAAACATATATGCATTGACACGTAGGCTTGAAAGTATCCAAAAGAATTTCGCCCAAGACATCTCCCGCGACAGTCTCTGGCCAATCACGTCTCTCAAAATCCTCTCTCTCTCAATCCTCTTCTGCCACGTGTTCTTCCAAATATCCATCCTTTTTTCCTTTCTAAATTACATATTTCTTCCTCGCAGTGCTCAGACCCCTTTATTCTCTTTTCTCTTAAAATCTGTGCGTTTCTTCACTCTCTCATTTTACAACCACGAAACCTTCTCAGTGCCAAAGTCAACCTAACAAAAAGTAAAGTAATGAAAACTTTGGGAGCTTAGTTAGGGTTTCATTCAGATTTTCTGTTGAAAGAAAAGGATAATTCTGTAACATTAATGGCGTCATCTCTACCATTACAAGAGCTTCACTTTTTCGCTCCAAGAACAACTTCGAAGTACCGCTTTTATATCTCTAGATATTCTTCTCTCCCCAGAGTTTCTCTCGCTGGACATAGCCATTTGAAGAACGGCGTCGCTCCGCGTTCTCGGATTCGAGCTCTTAAAGAGGAAGGAATTGCTTATGAGGAAAGGGAGCGAGAATTTATCGAGGAAGTTAACGGTAGGTTTGAATTGAGTGGAAATGGTAGTGCAAGTAAGTACGAGTATAATAATGGATCAGTTGAGGGATATACCAATGGTGGGTTTGGAGTGGTGGAGAGTGAGAGCAATGGGAGCTTGGTGAAGTATGTGGACGGGAATGGAGGAGCGGCGGCGGCGGAGGTGGCGGTGGAAAAAGAAGGAGTAATCTCGGAGGAGGCGAGGAAGAAGAGGGTAGAAGACATTGGGAAAGAGGAGGCTTGGTTCAAGCGGAGCTCTCAAGAGCAGGTCGAGGTACTTAAGATTTTAGTTTCGAGGAGTTGGGATTGATCTAAAAAATTCATAGCTTTGTTTTTGTTTTTCGTTATTACTTGCTTTGTGATCCTTAAACATTTATGCAAAGCTATTGATAGAAAGTAAAACCATATTAACTCAGAGGGATCAAATGAACAAAATTTTTACATAATTGTTCTATATATGAAAATAAATTATGCATTTATTCTTTACAAGGTGTGATATGTTCTAATGTTTAATTTTCCAAAATTATATATTTTTCATTTTGTCCCGAAAACCATTTTTGCCTTTTTTTTTGGAGCAAAAAAACAATTAACAAAATTAACAACTAAGTGGTACAATAATTTTTTGAAATGCATGTTGCTTCTCCATAATGGTAAGATATAGGGATTGGGGATAAAAGAAATCTCAAATCGGTTAAATTGGGGTAATCTGGCCGAATAAAGGCCACTTCAGTTATTTTCAATTGGTTTGAGGTTTGATGCACATTCTAAAATTTTTCAGGCATCAAACCTAAAACGAATTGGCAATAGATGGAGTGGTTCTTATTATATTTATGTGCCAAGGTTATCCCAATTTAGCTGATGAGAGACTTCTTTTATCTCCATTCTAATAAATTTCAACATGAAGATTTTGCTTGCTTGTAAGCAAATTTACTACTAGACACTAGTTCAGAGTTTGTAGCATTGCTTTAATTTATTGCTTGTAGATCTTCTTGACTAAGCAGCATTATATACCGATTTTGTTCTTTCCCTTTCAACATATTATTCTACTTAACCGTTAGGGAGGATTATCTATAGCTACTGCTAACAAAATCTAGGTGTGCAAATTTAATAGGGAAGTTGATTAATTTGTTCATCCAATTGTTGGGCTACACAAGGGGTGGTCAAGTAAGGACCAGAAATGATGCATCATATTTAAGCTAGTATCATGGTGTTTTTCCTTGATGTACATTCTCAGCCCTTTTCTGTGATGTATGTTTGATATTCACTTGACTTATGGACTCTATGTTGAGCTTACTGCTTCAATTTGTTTTTAGTGTCACAACAATCTCTTTTTTGGTGTGCTTTCCAGTTAAGTAGAAGCTCTAGATGTGTCTCGTGTGTGTATCCCCTCTCCTTTGTGTTAAACATCATATTGTGGCAATAAATTTCTCAGGTTTCTGTTGCTCCTGGGGGGCGCTGGAGTAGATTCAAAACCTACTCAACAATACAAAGAACCTTGGAAATATGGGGATTTGTTCTAACTTTTATATTTAAGGCATGGTTGAACAATCAGAAATTCTCCTATCGAGGTCAGTGACTGCTAGATTTGCGTTTTTCTTCTTTTCCAGTAAAATGCGTGTTGTTTCAACTCTTGTATTCTTAAAAAAGTATAATTTGTCTTATTTTAAACCATTTCATTCTTCCATTTGATGAAACAAGAAGAAAAAAAAGATAGCGTATGCCTCCCAATTGATTTTGCTTAGGTGAGGTCAATCTGCTTCATAGTTTTGCAGCCGTTAAATAATGAAGTCCATGTGAGTGACGTCTGCAACTGCCTCATATTTTCATTTTTCCAATTGTTTTTGCTTGGGGTAAAATAGATAATAAAAATTGGAAAATTCCAAATTTCATACATGACAGTTGGTGCAAAGTGACATTTTCAGAAATGGAATTTGAGAAAGAATGCATTGTGTAATATAAATTTATTGTTTTACCTTTTATCAACCCTTATTCTAGTTTTTTCTAGATAAAGGGATGTTATCGAATAGAATTAACATTCCTAAGTTCCACATACAAATAGATTTGCTACTTTGTTAATGTCATTATCCAGCATTAGCAACATGATCAAGGTATTAAATTTTCTTGAGATCCTTTATCATTCTGCCTTTTTTCCTTTTAGATGGTGGGTGTGCTTGTAGCAATCTCTTGCATTTCTGAACTAGCACCCAATGGTGGAATATAGAAGTTAAGGAGTGGTTTAAGTAGTGTTTTTAAGCTATGCACCTTAGCACCAGACCCTCGAGCAATGCACATTTGATCAGGCACACAGCTAGTGCACCTAGGCATGCTTTTCAATAAGGCAGTAGATGCAACAAAACCTTCCCAACTGAAGTTCTCTTTAATTTTTTTTTTTACTTTTTTTTCTTATTAATTGTACCTTTAATGGTAAAAAAAAGGGACAATATCAAACTCTTTACTTATCATTATTGGAGTATTTAACAACAAATGTGGAACCATAAGAAAACCATGCATCTTGGCCAATGAAAGAAAGAAATATATATATCTGTATGTTTCGCAGAAAAGGCTGGACCACTCTTTAGGGTTTGTTATCAACATTTCTTAAACTTATTTATGTACACACACAGTCAAGTGTGCTTATTTTTACAGCTTGCGCCTTAGGTAATATAAAGATTGTGGCACCTAGAGTGCACTTGCGCCCTTGACAACATGGGTTTAAGGTTGGGCCTATGTCCTTGAGATAAATCCTTGGTGTTTATCTGTGATAGCTGGTTCACCTGGCAATGCCGTTTAGGGACTACAAACCATATTAAGTAGTGGGACAAGCCCACTATTACAATCCATATCGATAGAAAAAATGTTGAATATATAATCTAGAAGCGTTTTAAGATGATGGATAAGTCAGTTATGAATCTATGATTTATCATGCTTGGAAAGTACTTTGTGATATAAAGTTTTGCTAGAGAACTTGCCTTTTGTTTTTATTAATAATAAAGCAAAATGGTCTAGTATATGCCTTTTTCAACTGATTTCGTTTTAAATTTGATTTTGGACTGTCATTTTGGTATAGCAAGCTGTTTCTGATTACATTTCCTTTAGTTATTATCATGTTTTTGTGGCTTCTAGTTGTTGGTATTATATATCCAGCTTTAAGATTGCATACATGCAGGAGGAATGAGTGAGGAAAAGAAAATTCTAAGGCGGAAGGCCCTGGCAAAGTGGTTAAAGGAAAGTATCTTGAGACTGGGTCCTACTTTCATCAAAGTTGGCCAGCAGTTCTCCACTAGGGTTGACATTCTTGCTCAGGAATATGTTGATCAGTTGTCAGAGCTACAGGTTGAAGTCCCTTTACTTTAAAATTTTAAACTTTTAGGTTGAAGTTCATTTATTGAGTTATTGTGGATGGTAGTTTCTGCTTGGAGAAGAATTTTTTTTCTAAGATAGGGCAGATGAAGGGCATTAAAAAAATTCTAAAATAGAAAAATCCTTTAAAAAATCGTTTCATAATTTATTATTACTTATAAACCCCTTTGAGAGAGAGAGAGAGAGAGAGAGAGAGAGATAGAGTTTGCTGGCCAAATGGTGTGTAAATTTAAAACTCCATAGGTAAGATTTTTATTGCTATTCACATGCAGGATCAGGTTCCACCTTTTCCATCAGAGAATGCAGTATCTATTATTGAAAAAGAGCTTGGAGGCCCTGTAGATGGTATCTTTGACCAGTTTGACCATGAACCCATTGCTGCTGCTAGTCTTGGTAATCTTAAGGTTCCTCTATGATTCTTTTGATGTGGAATTTTTTTGCAATCAAACATTGCATAAGGTCAAGTGGTAAAAGGTGGATTATGATGCAGTTAGTGTGACCATGGTCAAATCACAAACTTATCTACACATACAGTGCATACAGCCAACACCTATGCATGTGTTTCCAATTTTTGCATGAAGGCTTTACAAAGTTTTGTTCTATCTGTTTCCAATTGCTATATTCTATTATTCATAACAAATATCTTTTTCCTCATATTTTCTGTTTTCTTTTGCTTCACTTATTTCCTTCAAAATAATTTTCCAACTCTTTCCAATTTATTGGACTTGGTAATGGTTTGACCATAATAACTAGGAAATGGGAAATGCTCCTAGATTTATTAAGTCTAGCTATGCCTCAATCACCTAATGCTGTCATGTGATAATAAACCAGGAACTATTACTGCTTTATTGCTTTAAGAATACATTGAATTGGCATCTAATGCATATTTATTTACACATAGGAAGAAGAATAATTTGATGCACTTTAATGAACATGTTATGTTTAATACATGATTAAAAGAAAGCATTAAATGAATTAATAGAAATATAGATTTGTATTACTCATAACCAATAGTAGAAGCTTAATTTTAACTCATTTTCCCCTAATATTAATGAAGTCAATTGAAATTATAAAAAGTGACCTAAGTTTTCTAAGGATTTGTCTTAAAACTGCTATGAGTGACAAAATATTGATCCGTATAACCATTCTTCATAGTTGGAAAAATGACTCGTTTGTTTATTTATTTTACTTTTGTATTGGTCGTCCACTTTTATTTCAAAGACACAAGCATAACGTACTAAGTGCCTAGTTGTGGTAAAGCTTCACATAACCACTCTCTTTAACTTACAAATTGGAGTTAACTTTCTAGTCATCACAAACTTTATTTTGTTACATTATCTGTTGCAAAGATTAACATATTCTTTCTACACGATCCTAGGCAAACTAAGTCGGCCATGTTGTTCTTTTTTGCTTAAAACTGGCACTACCGAGATTATATATTTTAATTTCAATGAGTTTGAAATATATAGAAGAGTCAGCTCAAAAACAGAGGAAACAAATGGCCTTCAACATTCCTAAATAATATAATGGGTTGGGAGAACGTACCTGGGATATTAGTTTGTTAGTTGATTCGGAATTGACAGATTTTTTGTTTCTCCAGGCCAAGTCCATCGGGCAAGATTGAAGGGCCAAGAAATCGTTATCAAAGTACAAAGGCCTGGTCTAAAGGACCTCTTTGATATTGATCTTAAGAACCTAAGGGTTAGTTTTATCATTTTCTTTCTCTGTTCCATTTGCTCGGAGCTTAGCTGAGTAATGTTATTTTGTATCTTGCCGTTGTCATGCCAATGGCTTCTTAGCTTCTGTAGCATTAGATGCGTTCAGATTTATTCTTTAATTTGCTTGGCAAAATGATTTCTACTTAATTACTGTGGTTAGGGTATCACTATCGTTGGTACTAAGACACTACCGTATGAGATAATCTTCAGTGGTACCTTTGACAAGTGAATCACTGAGGAAGGTTGAAAATTCTGATCCTATCTCTTTCTTGTTTGTTGGGCCATAGGTGATAGCAGAATATCTTCAAAAAATTGACCCAAAGTCAGATGGTGCAAAGAGAGACTGGGTTGCAATATATGATGAATGTGCAAGTGTCTTGTATCAGGTAGCCCCATCACTGCATTAGAAGCAACCGTGTGCCTTGCTTTGGAATTGCTTAATCACTGCTTTGCAATGCTGATATTTCTTGTCAAGCTTTTGCAGGAAGCCTCTTTATTATAGGTTGTTAACGAAGTTTCCTTATTGCATATTGAAAGCTGATGCACGAAAGATTCCCCATGTTGCAAGACTAGATGAAATTACAATAACAAACTATCAAGTGATTAAAAGGCTAGTGATGTAGAATGAGGGAAAATAGATAGAGTATAGGTGTCAGAAGAAAATCAGATAGAAGAAATCCAAGGTTAAAAGGGGAAATTAAGGGAGAATTAGAAGAATTAGGGAGGGAAAACCATATAGAACCGGTAGAGTGGAAAAAACGCAATAATTTGTCATCCAAAACCTCTTAACAACCAAAATAATATACGTACTTATCAATTTTTAGCCTACTCCCTCCGCAACAGTATAAGAATATGGTGAATTTTTTTTAGAGAAATAAAGAAAGGAGTGATCAGGAACAAGAATGACAAAATGATTGGATTTTCCACTCATGGAAAAAACAGTGGAGGAAGGCTAGAGATTTTGTCACAAGTAAAAGCGTGATAGCTCATAGTTTAACCGGATACTTTGTCAAGCCTAATCCTTTTAGCTATGAGGAATAGACTCCTTGTAAAGGGATAAGCCTTGGAAGAAGTTTGAAATTAGTCATGGACAGAGAAAGGATTTTGCACTATGGCGCTAAGCCCCTAACAAAGGGGAGAGATATTAGTAAACGCAAATGGTATTCAAGTGTCCTCAGACAACTCCAATGTAAAGTTGGTATAATAGGGAGAATGTTAATTAGCTATGATTCCTTTTTATATTTTTCTTTTTTTTTTTTGCCCGGGGGAGGGGGGTTGTTGGGAATTGTGAAAAATCTAGACATGCAAAAATCTAAATATCATTGAGGAAATAGCATTTTGGACTCCCATTTGATTTTCATAATTAAAAAAGAAATATATGGCTGAACTATTTATATCATGACTTGTGGGCTAAATAAGTAATGTTAGTGCAAGTTGTTATCTCCCTTTGGCAAATTCTGCACCTATTTTCATTAATAGTATTGGATGTATCTACATGCAATTTCAGGAAATTGATTACACCAAGGAGGCTGCTAATGCAGAATTGTTTGCCAATAACTTCAAAGACACGGACTATGTGAAAGTTCCAAAAATATACTGGGAATACACCACCCCACAGGTGTGACTTTTATAAATTTATGAAAATTTTGGGACTGGAATGTCTTCTGGAGTTCCACTCTTAATGTTTATTTTTTCATGTATTTTCAAGTAGGTCCTGACAATGGAGTATGTCCCAGGGATCAAAATAAACAAGATTCAAGCTTTAGATCAGTTGGGAGTTGATCGGAAAAGGTTTTGATAATTTCCCCAGTGAAAATCATTATTTCACATGGTACTCTCTTCTCTCTTAAATTCAGCACTGTGTGCTTTGCAAATTGACAAAAACGAATGGTTGCTACTCGCAAAAACTTTGTGTTTCCTTTCTTACTCTTCACAATTATTAAATTTTATATGTGATACAGATTGGGAAGATATGCAGTTGAATCCTATTTGGAACAAATTTTATCTCATGGTTTTTTCCATGCTGATCCAGTGAGTTTCTATCATCACTTCAATTGTTGGGCTTATCCAAATGCACTGATTGAGCAAGATAACCTTCTGGATTTATGTGGAAATGCTATGTGATGGGAGCATGATTTGCATTTTATGTTTGCACTTAAAATTATAGCGTATATCATTTCCTGCCATCATTTCAAAGTGCTGCTGTGCCTATGTTTGAAGCCATGCTTCATGAATGGCTAAAGAGAATTATGTAGTAGAACTTGGAGTATTAGGCCCAATAGCTGTAATAGAGATAAGATGTGGTCCTCAAGTTCCATGGTTGCTTAATGCTGGACAAGCCCTCAGATATGTCTAACAAGAGCCTTCTTATGTTTTCTTTTCTTTCATATCTGCAGCATCCAGGAAATATTGCTGTTGATGATGTTAATGGTGGACGGTTGATCTTCTATGATTTTGGGATGATGGGATGGTAATTTGTTATGCCAGTGTTGGCTATTTACAGCAAGCATTCTGGGTAAAATGTTTTTCCGGACAATTGGTTACTTCTCCTGACATAAATCTTCTAACGTGACCCCTCCCAGTATCAGTTCAAACATCAGAGAAGGGTTATTGGAAGCATTCTATGGAATTTATGAGAAGGATCCAGATAAGGTAATTATGTCTCTAAGAATAATGGCCCATATCATGAATTAGTTTTTGGACTTTCATTGTTATATTCTGCTACAGATTCAGTTAACCTCAACTTTAGTATAGGTCCTTCAAGCAATGATTCAGATGGGTGTTCTTGTACCTACCGGAGATATGACAGCTGTCAGACGGACAGCACAGTTCTTCCTTAACAGGTGTGATTAATGAAGAGAACAATCTTATGGTTTAACTTTTGTTGACATCCTTAAATTTCTTCTGTTTAATAGGATGATCTTGGTGTAGACTGTAAAGTGTGCTTTTGTCTGTATGTCTAAAACTAGAATGAGAAAAACTATTTTTTCTCTGCATGAATTTGTCCTTTGGATATGCTCTTTGCCTGTTGAACAGAAGTTTCGAAATGTAAGCCACTTTTAATTATTTAACCTGGATAACAAAAACTGTGGTGGAGAAAGTGATTTGTGTTAGAGCAGTCTCTCTCATAGAATATTCTGTTGATGTGAAATATATAAATGCAATTATTTCAGTTTTCAAGAGCGGCTTGCTGCTCAACAAAAGGAGAGAGATATGGCGACTACAGAACTTGGATTTATGAAACCATTGACCAAGGAGGAAATTATAGAGAAGAAAAAGCAACGCCTGGCTGCAATCGGTAATACAGTTGGTGTTATTTTTTATGTACAATTAGGTTTGACACGCTGACTAGATTTATCACTCATGTGTTGTATCAGCTAACTCAGCAAAGGACATGAGAACTTTTTATGACTTATGTTGCGAAGACTCGCTAAGCATCTAATAGGCTACTTTGTTGGCCAGTAATTTGACTTGCATAATGTTTTGAGTGTGCATATTCTTGAGCATGTTTGTAAGAAAGCTATCTTTGGTAGAATTTTCCAGTTTCTCAGTGCATGAACATGCGCATAAAACTAAATAGTGGAAGAAGATAATGTCAGCTTCTTTATCAGCTGATCAGTTTTGAAAAATATGCGTGGTATCATCGGTCTTAAGGAAAGATCGCCTCACTTGCAAGAAGGTCTAAGCCTTTTTCCTCCCCTAACTCTTCTTTTCCCCCAACAGCTCCCCACCCCCCTCCCAAAAGAGAGAGAGAGAGAGAGAGAGAGAAGAAAAAGAGTATCCCATCATGTAGATATTATCATATTACATGTGTTTGGATACTGAAGTTTGTAAATCTTGAGTTGTCTTTAGGTTCTTTTGATACACCCAAAAAAAAAAAACCTTCCTCTTTTAAATTTAAACAGTTCTGCTCATGTTGAGATTTTGTAGCTTCCAATCAATTAATTCCATGAGTTAAAAGTGCAGCTGTTTACACTTTTATTCACTAAAACACTGGGTTCCTGCTACTCATGGGTTTTGCATTATCTGACAGGGGAAGATTTATTAGCCATTGCAGCAGATCAACCCTTTCGATTCCCTGCCACATTCACATTTGTTGTTCGAGCATTTTCAGGTAATGCAGTAATCTGGTGGCTTCATTGCTTTCTGCGCTGTATTTGACAAAAACATCAGCATAAAGAATTATTCCTTCTGCAGTATTAGATGGCATTGGCAAGGGGCTTGATCCTCGTTTTGATATTACTGAGATTGCAAAACCGTGAGTGTGGTTTTAGTTCCTTCAGATGCTTAAAAGATATCAATGTACCTTTCTGAAGTTTAGTTATTCATATTGCCTGTGTATCTGATTATCTTGCATTATCTCGCTTCTAGCTATGCACTGGAGTTGTTAAGATTTCGTGAAGCTGGAGTTGAAGTTCTATTGAAGGCAATCTCCAGTAATCTTTGATTCTACTTTTGACTTCTATTTTTTCCGATACAGTTCCATTGTCAAGCTAATCCACTTAAATATTTCAGGACTTAAAAAAGCGATGGGACAGGCAGTCCCATGCATTCTACAACTTATTTAGGCAGGCTGATAGGGTTGAGAAGCTTGCTGAAACCATCCAAAGACTGGTAGTGTGAAGATTTCCTTTTACAATTCTGTTTGAAAGTTTAAAATAGTTGCTATATTGTATCCATTTTTTCAATTTTAGTTTGATGTTGCATAATGCTGTATGCTACAGGAGCAAGGTGATCTCAAGCTTAGAGTACGAACTTTGGAGTCCGAAAGGGCTTTCCAACGTCTTGCTGCTGTTCAGAAGACATTAGGGAGTGTGAGTTAAATTATGAACTTCTTGTTGTCGAATTTTTTGGTTCGAGATTTCTTCTTAACAAATAAAACTTTTTTTACATTGCTTAAAACATCATTTTCACCGTTGAATTATTGGCTTTCCTACATATTCAAGTGACAGGCAGAATGTTTCTTTTGATAGTTCACATTAAGTTGTCATCCTTCCATATGTTAGCAACCTGTTCACTAGAGATGTAGGCCCAACATCACCCCCTTTCTTCTATACTTGGTTTCTTTCTGTATTAGAGTCCAGTGGGGCATTTGGGGGGAATTGGGAAGTGACTGAAGATGTAGCAGTGGAGTTACATGAGTTCCATGATGTGCATGTTTTTCATGTGATTATAGTGACGGTTTTGCTGGTAGTGCGAAAATCTGACTCTTGAGGCGCAGTTTGGTTGGTGCTTTTACTTTTTACATTTTGCCTTTTTTTTTTTTTTAAATGGAAAGTGAAAAGCAAAAAATAAAAAATGAACCGAAAACAAGGTACAAATGGCAAAAAGCAAAAGCACCAATCAATGTTACCCAACTATTTCAAAATGGATGAAATCTAATGTATTTCATACACTACTAGAGTTGAACGATTTTATAACTTATTGCTTTTTTTCCCATTTATAATTTGAGAGGACATATAACTTGTTGGTTGCTTTCAAATACGTTTTACATTAGGTAAAATATTTGGAATATTCTTCAAAACAAGATATTTACTTAGCGATCGTGTTCCTTTTTACCTATAAACAGGCAGTAGCTGCTGGAAGCCTGATCAACCTTGCAACAATTTTGTACCTCCATTCCATCAGAGTAAGGCCTTTTTTCATATAAATATTTGTCTATTACTATTTCCTTCAGTTCTTGACTATCTCTTTAATCGTTTGCTCATATGGTTTATCAATTAGGTGCCGGCTGCTGCTGCATACGTGACCTGTGCATTTTTCAGCTTTCAAGTTCTTATTGGTATTATAAAGGTCAAGAAATTAGACCAGCAAGAAAGATTGATAACAGGAACTGCTTGAGTAATAGGTGAGCTAATCTTTTTCTTTTACACTTTATGCATGTTTTAAGTTCTTCCTTTATCTTTATAGTTAAGATATATATATATATATATATATATAGATATATATAGATATAGATATAGTGTTAACAAATGTCACTATGAGGCTATTGTATAATTTAAAGAGTCGGCAGTGTTATTTTAGATACTTGACCTACTGTAAGGTTAAATTTATTATCATTCTTGAAAGGGACACATAACAAATCAGACCAATACATATTCTCTTTCATATGTCCATCTCGAAGTGGAATAAGGAATTTTAATATATCAATGTTGAGTAGTGCATGTTTTCATGCTATTCTTATGTTCTTGTCATTCTATTAGTAAGGTATATCAGCTAGGAAACTGAAACGTATTGGAGGTTTCAGCTTTATCTTTGCAGATTTGAAGAATCAACTCATGAAGCTTTGATGATTAATAAATTTCCAGCCACAGAAACAATGCTAGAGACACAGATGTTCTACATTTTGTTTGTTAATTTTGACGTAACTGAAGCCTTTAACTTAGTAAATTTGGTCACTAAGATGCCTAGCGGTAGTGCCCTTGGGATGGCCTTCTTAAAGCTCACAAAGATCTTGATGACATTGTTCTAGCATTGTAATTGCACTAGCCAAAGCCGGATTGTGGTCTTAAGTCTCCCTGACAATATCCCTCACCCTCGAGGTTCTATTCTTTCCTCATTCATCGGCTGGCTTATCATCATCTAGTAAGTCATTTGGCCATAGCATCGAGTAATTTTTGCAGCAAGTAAATGTTCCGTGTTAGCATAATGTAGCTTCCGGTTATAACTTAACAGGGAGCATGTCGATAAGCTGTGTATTATATTGTAACATACAGGAAATGCTTTTATGCACCACTGCACAGATTGAAAACTCAATTGTGGTTTCTTTTAACAGGCAGAAACTTCCTAGGACAAAAGGCCTATTTTGATTGTTCCTTCCTAAATCTTACTCCTCGTACAACTACATGTAGCCTTTCTTGCTTTCTTCCTTCTATTCTTTTAACAAAATATATTTGCCTTTGAAGTTTGCATTGTTCCAGATCTTGCAATTGTTCGGTTATCTTTACGTCTCATAATTTTGTTAAAATACTGTATATTTATATAAATTTTGATATTTATGTACTCGTATCGTGGAACTGTGTAGTGCCGTGAGGAGAAGTGTACATTATTCATATTCTCATTATTTTTGCCATTTCTTTTGGAAACACAAGCAATCTTTTATTTACGACACTTGGCAACTCTCTTCTACTGACATGGTTTTTGAGGGACAAAAAGATTTGAAGTAGATGCCACAGTTGGCAATTACATGCACTTCTAACTTTACAGATCATGCCCATGTAAACAAACGGAAGTGAGAAAGACAAAAACAATCAAAAGGTTGGATTTGAAAACTGCTCATATTTTATCTGAAAAATTTAGAAGAAAAAACACACTAGGAATGCATTTGAGATGTGATTATTTTTTAAATCCATCATGCATTGATTAGCTGTCCCTTCATTTAAAACCAATATCCTGGATTTTTTTTTTTTTTTTTTTTGCTATAATGAATCAATATTCTATTTTGGCCAAAAAAAAAAAAATCAAATTCAATATTCTAGAGCAGATGTATGGCCGGTGGTATGCTACCCCATCAACTAAAATTTAATATTGTTTGTCCTAATTTGCACTTAGTATAAAATTCTCAATTTGTAAAGATGTGGGGGCAAAAAATAAGTGTTAAAACAGCCAAGGTTGTAATTAGATCTTAAAAGATGCCACAAGTTGGTTTTAAGATTCCAAGATGATCATGTTCTCATGTTTACACTCTCTCATCAGAGGACTAACCTTACAAAACTTCGGATCATCTCTTTCTCACTGGATCAATGTGAATCTTCCATCACAACTCATTTGGATTGAGCTGCCAATTGTTCTTGTGCTTGGAGCCAGATCAGTTGAACCCCAAATGAGAGGACAATTAAACCATAGTTTAATCTACCTTATTAACTCCATAAAAATATGTCGGAATAGTGAGTAAGATGAAGGCAAATTTATTAGTTGTTTGTCGAAATTGAGAACATATCATGTGTTACGGTCAAATTGACCAAACAAATAAATAACCTTTTCTAAACTCCGATATGAACAAGATTATCCACTTGAGAAATGTGTTCCTAAAACGTACTCTCTTGTGTTGCAAGGAATGGCAAGGAATTGCATGTGAGATTTTGTTTGCTTCGTTCTGCAGCGGTGAATCGAGGGCTTGAATTTCCTTTATTTTCGCCATATTAGCTTCATGTTTAACAATGGTTTTAGTCTCCAGTGCTGAGGAAAACATCAATTTTGTGGGCAATTAAATGCCAAAAACAAACATCATGAGCCCACTGCTCTGAACCATATAGCTGAAGCTTGTCTCATGCCACTTGATTTTAACTAAACTGCTAATGAACTGACTGTAAATACATATATATATATATATATATATATTCTTTGGATTACTTCATTTCCGCTAATTTTTCAATTTCTTGGATCTATTCTTT
>JBBYHO010000008.1:10168457-10192701 GCA_038382025.1 Adansonia gregorii | reverse complement strand
TAAAATTAATTAATTTTAAAACTTAACGAATTTAAGATTTTCAAAATCAATCTTGTACGAATAATTTATGACTCTAATTTGGGGACCATGGTCACCTCATCGAGACCTATCAACTCGCACGAACAGCTTGGATTTCGGTTTTTTTAAAGCCTTTTCCTCCTAAACCCCAAAGAGTTGAACAAAAAGGTACGCTTTGAAAATTGAAATGTGGCTGCTACCATTACATTATCAACGCAGGCGCACACCGCGATAAATATTTTACTTTTAATTTATGCTCATGCATTTGAAAATTGGCTTAAATTGAAAAAATAATTTCATCCTATTGATACTTTCATTTAACGCCATTAATTTAACGATGATATCATAAATAATAAATAATTAGATTTTGATATAGAATAATATTAATGATATACGACATAATATTATTAATTAAAAAATTAAAATATTTTTTTAACAGTAGTTACTATCTTAGCTTATTAAAGTAAATTGGGTGATGAAAAATAAGTACTAAATTGAAAACAACTATTAATGATGTACCTAAATAAAAAAATTTTGGTATATTTCAAAGGCCAACTTTATAGTTAAGCCCTTGTAAATATTTAATAATTTTAACTCTTAAAAATTTATTTTATATTATTATTGATCATAAATGAATAAATGATCAATCTTACATAAAAATTTGAATGATTCATATTAATTATTTAAATTAAGTTGTGAAATTTAAAAGTTTCACAATCTAATAAATATTTCATATTTTTCAATTTTAAATTAAGTTTGAAACAACTCGTCCATTTAAGTTAATTATATTAAAAATAACTTTTAAGACATCTTCAAATTAAGCAAAGTAAATTAGTGATGACATATCTTTGGATCTCCATTTATAAAGGGATCATGTACATAAACGTCTATCATTTTCTTGTTTATCCCTTTTTCTTTTTCGTTTTTTTTCAAATTTTCACTCCCTTTTGAGATTCAATCCAAGTCCAATTAATAAAATTAAATAAAAAACATTATATTCCAAATAATTAAATGCCCAAATAACAATATTTTGAGTATCAGATCAACTTTTCAAATTAAAAAAAAAAAAGTTAAAACAGCTGAGAAGATAAACCAAGGACCTATGAACGTATACTAGTCTTGATACATGCACCGTTTGTCTTGAAAGACGGAATAGGATTATTGAAGAAAATGAAACAATAGTTTATGATGAAGAAGATCATTCACTCTTTATTGTTATCACGTAAGTGTAGTCCCTGATTATTACATCAATAAACTAAAGATGTTTTTTATTAGAGGGTTGGTTTGAAACTTACAGCCCACTTGATTGGCTATAATAACCAACCGATTCCAACCTCATTACAGCCCCTTTTTCTATTTAGGTGTTTGCTTTAGCAGATAACTTATTCCACAGAATAAGTATTCAGGTTTATTCCTCAAAACCACCGAATGGCCATTCAAGGCTGCCCCTTAGAACGATCATTCAGTGGTCACAAGGGATATGTCTAAGTTTCTTATTCTCGAAATACCCTCTAGCATTTTTTCTTTTCTTAGGCCATCAGTGCCCAGTTTGGGCTGACGTAACCAACAAATCAAGCACCATTAGAGCCAAAAAGAAAAAAACCCTCAAGGTAGAACCCAAACCAAAAAAAACCAATAAATTCAAAATACAAAAGAGAGAGAAATATGGTTGTTCAGGTAAGGACACTTATAGGAGGTTATAAGGCTCTTTTTGTTGGGGAGAAGGAAGAGGATAGAAGAATGAGAAACACATCAAATATTGGTGGGATTTAGATAGCGGATGATGCCAAAAAACAGGTGGAAGCTGTGACACTTTTTCTTTAGATCCAGGCTTTTATGATGAGTTTTAGGGAATATAAGTTGAAAAATGAAAAAAAAGTGTTTTAAGGACGATTTAGGTGAAAAACAAAACAAAAAAAAAAATCCAAAGTTGTTGCGACAGCGTCGGGTGGCAATGACAGTGGGGACTGATCAAATTCTAGATTTTTTGTGTTTTTCTAGCCACCTGTTTTCTTTGGTTGAAGGAGAGGGGAGAGGTATAGGGAGAGAATAAAACTCTAGAGAAAGAAATGAGTTAAATTGAGAAAAGAACTATCTAACTATTTTGAAAAAATTTTAAATATAAATTAATTTATTTAAAATATTATTTTATAAATATTAAATATTTTATATATGAAACAAACTTATATATTTAAAAAAATACTATTTTTAATATAATTCTAAATAATATTTTTAAATATAATTTATTGAAATATTTATAAATATTGTTTTTTAGTAAAATATTTTTTAAATAATTTTATTACTTTATTTTTCTAATTTACTAATATAGTTAATTTAAATTATATAAATATTTTACAATATTTATAAAATATTATTTATTTAATTTAAGGGTGATAGAGTTATTTTATACTTATTCTTTTTTATTATTTTATCCGACCAAATAATGTAATACTATTACATTTTCATTCCATTCAATTAACCAAATTATGCCATACCTATTACCTATTTATTCTATTCTCTATGAATAACTTTTTCATTCACCATCTTCAATTTCAATGAATTTAACGCACGGTTCAAATTTCATTATTTCCTTTTATTGCTACAAGGTAATCTGAAAATATTTTTTCTATTGGTTACCATTAATAGGATGGTTTGTTCTGATTTTGCTATTATCCTAGGTAACTAGCTAAAGGTTATCAACTGCAATGACACCCAAAACTTTGAGATTGCCTAAGCCTAGGGAGATGCTTTTTTCTGTCCATGGCTCACCCCTTCATGGTGTCTACAAGGAAGATAATATGGAAGCTATATGTCTTTAATTGATTTTTCTGCTTTCTCTGGGACTTTCAAGGTTAATATTCTATTGGTTTGCCTTTTGCTGATTAAATGGAAGTAGATTGAAACATTTAAACAAGATATTTAATTCATGGTGGTTCATGCAACTATGGGTAAAGCTAGCCAAGTTTTATTGAGAGGGTTAAACCAATGTAGTTAGTAATGTATAGATATCAGTCAGTACATTTTGATTTTAAGGTAGAATAAAATAGTACTATTGATTTTTAAGTCGATCTATTGTGATCATATTGATCTATACCGATCAATATTATTATATATAAGTTCACACCGGTTGATATAAGATTTTAATTTTTTTTAATTTCACTTATTTAATTTTTAACAAAATTTATAATGTTTTTTATGTCTTGATCAATTTTATTTTTTCATGATTACATTTAAGAATAAAATATGTTGATTAACTAGACCATTGAATCTTGTTAATAGTAATTTACCATATTATTAAATAATTTTGTACTTATTTATTTGATATTCAATTTTTTTTTATATTAAATATTTATAATTTTAAAAGTTATATTTATATATAAAAATATGTAACTGTATATAATGGAGATTTATTTACATGTTTATATAATAATATATTTTATTAAAGAACTTGAAATTAGCTATTTATATGAAAAAAACATTCGAAAAATATTGATAAATTCAAAAATTGTATACTATGTATTAATATCAAAATAAAAATAATATGCTCATTGGTACAATACTAACTACCTTGGGCCAAACATAAAAATAAAAAAAAAAGTTAAAAGTTTTTTAAAATTAATATTTTGATTTTAATCAATAATCAAAAGATAAATGTATAATGTATTTACCTGATAGGCTATTAAAGGATAAATGATAATAAATTAAAAAACTTAAAAAAAATTTTTGGAGCCATCACTAATAATTACATTTGTTTATATATTCTAATGCATAAAATTATATTATAGACAATAAATAAATAAATAAATAAATAAAGGTCCGATTAATTATTTTTAATATATAAATACATATAAGCATATATATTAATTTTTTTAAATTTTTGGGATGACCAGTTTAATTATATTTGATATACATATATATATAAGTGTCGGCAACATGCCTCTCGCAAATGAAAATTACACGACTTAAAAGTATTTCTCGACGGAGAAAAATCCTCTCAACCGACATTTTTCCTTTTTTTATGTAATAGGAGCTAGAAAGTATGGATTCTTGGCTTTTGACCATGAAAAGGGACAGTCGAATGAATCGTTCATCCAACTAGTTTTGGGTGGCTACCATGAAATGGCCAACGATTTAAGTCACCACCGATCATTTAGACTAGATGTGATTGGATGCTTATTGAATTCGATATTCAGAATTACAAAACTTGAAATATTGATTTCATAGTTTGCGTAATTTGGAGATTCGACGGTTGGGTTCTGGAGTTGGTTACACGTAAAAAGGTTCGAATCGGCTCACGATGCTTGAAATCGATACCTTTCTAGCCATGCCTTAACTTAGTTTCAATCCTTTAATTTTTACTAATCATTATTCTATATAATCTCTTTTTTATACAGGAATTAGAATAAAATAAACTTGAGTTCTAGAAAAAAAAATTAAATTAAATCCTATGTGCACCCTAGAGAGTTGGGAAACATAGGAATTTTTTATTAAAATATTCTTTGGATTTAACTTTTGGAAATAGGATATTCCATATCAAGCACTAGAGAGATATCAATACGGAATATTGCCTTATAATTTTTGATAGACGATTTTGAAAATATGGTTGTAAGATGAACATTACAATGGAAACATGTTAGTGAGACGATAAAATGAGATAATATGACATAAAATAAATCAGACAAAACAACAAAAAAGAAAGGGGAGGATGATTGAAATATATCTCGTAATTATCATTGATTATCTAGAAATAACTGAATCAACAATTATAGAGATACATTGGGATCCATTGCTGATCAAGACATGAAAACCAAATTTAAATATTGAATTTGATGATTTGACTCTGATAACAATTCCATTAGAAAAAGCCATAGATGGTAGAAATGTTCAAGAAATAGAAAGTAAGGATTCAAATGAGCCAACAATAATGGGTGATAAGTTAGATGCCAAGGAACAATTAGATGAAGAAGGTGATGAGCACAGGAAGCAATCTCCTCCACAAGAGATCGCAAGATCTTCACTCAAAAGATCAATCAGAGACTGTCAACTATCTAGAAAATACACTAGTTCTGATTAGATTTGAGAGAGTGAGATTGAAAGCTTCAAAAAAGTGCAATCTCGCAAAGAAAAAAAATTATTGGTTGAAAGCCATGAAAGAAGAAATTAATTCTCCTTAGAAAAATGACACTTATGATTTAGTTGAACTTTCAGAAGGAAAGAACCCTGAAGAACAAGTTGGTGTACAAGATGAAAAAAGATAATGACAAGTTAATAAAGTACAAAGATCAATTGGTGGTTAAAGGCTTCGGCCGAAGAAGGGGAGTTGTCTTTGATGAGTTTCATTCGAGTGGTATTGGGCCTTGCATTGTGAACATTAAACAGTAGACATATGAGGACAAGCAAATGCTTGAAACCAGCTTGTGAAAACCCTACTTATGACTTGAAAAAGATGTCAAGATAAAGCCTACAATACAAGAAATTTATCTTTATTGCCTCCGCCATCACTAACAGTATTTGGATTAAACCAGCTGCAAGCGTGAAAGAGCTAAATTACATAACAGAGGGAAGAATCAGCAGGTTGCATGCCTTGAAATACAACTTAAATGAATCTAGTTCATTTTAACTGATGATGTCAAAAAGCAAATTAAACTTGCGAGAGATTCAACTAGTCACTTGAACAAAACAGACTGCATAAACTACTTTGTGATTAAGAAAAAACCAACTTCTATAGAACCTAGTTTGGGTGAAAAATTGATTCGACAATGGCACACTGAACAGGAGAAATATGGGAAAGGTAATTCAAATAAGTTGCTATTTGGAAGAAGCAGCTCCAAAATAAGATGAACTAGTTATCAGAAATGAAAAATGAGCCAATAATCAGGCACAGAAGGCTGCTGCCAGATCCTATATTATATTAAAAATTTTCAAAAGAAGCTTTTCTTCTGAAAGGTTGTTGGTGGCATACAGATGCTTGGAAAAATTCACGCAAAACATCCCGTCAACTAGTGCTTCAAAGAAAATTGAAGACATAATAATATGAGTAAAGCTGAGAACTTTGCAAAGAATTTAGCAAATGACATTAAATTTTGAAACAAAAATGAAGCACAGAAATTGATTCTGATGAAGAAGGCATTGGTTTACATATGCAAATAGTACATAACTGAAATTAGGACACACTGCATTTTTGGGGAAAAACAATCAATGAATGCTGCAATACACCTGAATTTGATAACCATTCCTAAGCAATACAGCCCTTGTTTTGAATCAAGTTTAGTTGGAAAGAGATCAGAGGAATAAACAAACCAATCAACAAATTACTTTCACCTCAGCTTCTGCATTATTCTCTGGCTTGCTGCTCTTGCATGCACTAATTGAAGCTGGATTAGCTAGTAAAAATCCAAAAGCTTCTAGAGCCTCTAGGAAAAAACTCTTCTTATGGACCACACCATCTTTTTCCATTTGCTTCACCAACTTCTGCAGAAAGTCTTTCATTTTGACCTTATTATAGGCCTTGTTTAGAAGATTACGCGTTGATAAGTCAAGAATCACCGCCATGTTATTTGCAGTCTCAAAAGGCCTACCAGCTTCAATAGGTAGACATTTAGCTTTGAAACTTTTATCTCCTTCTCATAGTCAACAATTCCATTAAATACGTCCCTAGCTTAGAATCACAGTCACAAAAGCCACACATCATTATAAGACTCTCATAGGTAATGAGACTTGGTCTGTGTTTCTCGCATCGGTCATCTTGTCAAAAATGTTCTCTGCTGTCTCTTTAAGCTTTGCCTTCCCATAGTTCATGACCATTGAACTAAATGGGGGTGCGTTTCTCCTTGGAGCGTAACAAGCTCTTAAACACTTGTTCCATCTTATCAAATTCTTGATTCTTGCCACAATAATCAATTAGCACATCAAATGAAATTATATCAGGCTTACACTGATTGCATTTCATTCAAGAAAGTAAGAATAGACTACATCTCTCTGATCATCTCATTTTTCCCACATTCATCCACAACATTAAACATGTGTATCAGTGACAATACTGTAATCAAGGAGATCCATAAACAAAGCATTAACTTGATCCACATTTCAGGCTTGAGCATAAGCTCTCAAAAGGATATTGTAAGCCACAACATTGTTAGGCTTACACCATTCCTTTTCTTTCATCTTGTTAAAGAACCCTAGAGCATCAGGCCGACAAAAACTATTCTGCGTCTCAGAGAACAGCCATATGGCGTTTCTTTGCCATATCAGTGATTAATTTTGAATAAACCTCACCATCCGCAAATGTGCTAACTATGTTTCTGCACCCATCTGAATATCTAAGTGAATAAACCATTTCATTTCATCACATGCTCTTACCAAAAACCAACGGCAAAGGCCCTCTTTGTAACTTTCCTTGCTTCAGTTCAGGCAATTCAAACCCCCAACGGAGTTGTCACTTCAAATTAAATTTTCAAATATATAAAATTTTCCTCTCAACTAAAATGTTTCATGGTATTGCAAAGCAGGTAATGAGTATATTTATTAAGTGTCATCTGGCTACTGCTTTTAATAGTTGCCGCTTACAAGCAAGGAAGAAGTACTATGTATCTTTTTGATTCCTTGTAGTAAAGCAAAACTAAATGGTAGCAGAAATTAAAATTAAACAGACCACTATAATACCATGCAAATTCTAACATATTTCTCTCTCTCTCTCTCTCTGTATATTTTTATCCAAAACAAATATATCTTCAGTTTTTAATTTTTCAAGAACATTTTTTTTTTACCAAAATCTTATCAAGAATGAACCTTGAAATCAAAATGCCAAATATCCAAAACATTAAAATGAATAAAAAAAGGGGGGAAAGAGTGAAGGAGAGAAAGAAATAAACCTCAACTAAACCGAAGCAACTTATCAGCTTTCAGAAGCTCTTCAAATAGAAGAAAACGGTGCTCAAATGTCACAACTTTTCACGCATCTGTTCAATGTCTTACCAACGGCTCTTTATAACTTTAGACTTCTCATTAGGACCCGAACCAGTGCACAGGATTCTACTTCCTCGGCCTTCAAAGAACCCGTTTTCCTCCGGGTTGGTTGGAAATAAAGGACAGTACATGGTTGGCTCAAACTGAAGGTGGATATGTAAACTTTTGAGGAATTTTGGGTAAAGGGAGAACGGATTGTTGAGAGTTGCAGAGAGTGATGTGATAAAAATAGGGGGCATTTTTTGTCCTTTTAGTTGCTCGTTTTGGAGAACGAAAGATCTTTATCAGCAAAAAGGTAAATCCACTTAGGATCGGGGATTTGAACCCGACGTGAATCGAACACGCAACCTTCTGATCTGGAGTCAGACGCGCTACCATTGCGCCACGGATCCGCAGCTGGCAAGGTTTCAACTGTAAATCTATATAAGTTGAACATTGTAATAAATTCGGCCATAATGGAGAACGGATCAATATAATTTTTATGCCTTTGAATATTGGAATACCATGCACCTGGTAATCTTGTATGCTATACATATGATACACAAAAACACTTAAAAATATAGTGTGAAAACTGTAAGATAAGTATAATATAAATATATAAATATATCAAATTTATATGAAATATATTATTTAATGTGTTAACTTTTTTAATATATAATATCGATTATGGTATGAAAAAATAATATAAATAGATGGATTATATATATTTTCATAATGTTAGTTTGATACGTAATAGTGTTATAACGTTCTGGCTTTGCACTAAACATAGGTACTACTGTGTGTACAGGCGTTGAACTACGCTACATTTTTTGCTAATAGTCTCTGTCTCCATTGTTGCATTGCAGCGCCAAGGATACCAGCCTTAGTTGAAGGCCGGTAAAGCAAATTCCTGCGATGGAGTACGTGACTGAAAGAGCGCTTGCATTTACGGCACTTTTCTTCTTCCTTCAAGCATTGGCATAAATCTTGGAAGCCTTTGGAGACAAGTCAAAGCCTCAACGATATCTTCAACGATTATATAAAAAGGTACGGGGCGCATCATGCAGTTGCACTTTGCCCTGCTCACCTACAAAGTGTTTATATAGGTCGAATTATATTATTTTAATTAAATTTAAATATAATATTAATATTAAATATATTTATTTAAATTTAATTTAATTTAATTTAATTTAAAATATAAATTTTAAATTTTATTTATATTTATTTATATTTATAAATAAAAAATTTAAATCTATTTATTTTAATTTATATTATATTTTTTATAATTTATATTTTTAAAAATTTAGTTTTTATTACTTTATCTTAGAGCAATAAATGAGAAGGAATATTTTTTTAAGTTTAAAATAAAAAATTTAATATAATTTTTAATGTTTACATTATAATATTATATATAATTTTATATAATAAAAATTATATAATGTATAAAATATAAATTAATATATATTATATAATAAAATGAATTGAATTGGTTTGAATTTAAATTTTAAAAGTTAAAATTAAAATTCGATTATTTTTTATCAAAATTAATTTTTTAAATTTAATATTTTTAATTAAATTATTTTAAATATTTACATGTAAATATATATATTAAATAAAATTTATATTTTTAAATAAAATCTATATTATAATTAAATAATTATAAAATTATAATAAAAAATATTACAGATAAAATCCACCAGAACAAGCATACATGCGGCTAGGATTTCTTTGGCAAGATATAAAATATTTTAAGTAATTAGAAAAAACAAAAACTAATTAACACGTAAGCCGGAGTAAGCGAATTTGTGGTCATGACATCGCCCGCCACGGTCTCCTCCTATCACAGTTCCCAAAATCCCCCGCTATCTCTATCCTCCCCATGCCACGTGTCCTCCTAATCTCCAGGCCTTTTTCTTTATCATTTTGTTTATTTTATAAAATATATGTTGTTTCCTCCTCGCGTTGTTCACAAATTTCTTTTTATTTATTTTTCCTTTCTTTCTTCATTTTCTGAAAAATTCTGTCAGCTTCTCTTCACTGAACTTCGCTTCCCACTACGGAACCTACACAGTCCCTAAAATAACCAATAAGAAATGAGAAATTAATGAAAAATTGAAAATTTTGGGGGGGTTTCGGTTAGGGTTTGATACAAAATTTCTGTCAGAGGAATAAAAAAAAGGATAATTTTGTTTACATTAATGGCATCATCTCTACCATTACAAGAGCTTCGCTTTCTCTCCCCAACAACAACTTCGAAGCATCGGTTTTGTCTCTCTAGATATTCTTCTCCCTCTAGAGTTTCTCTCGTCGGGAATGGACGTTTGAGGTACGGCTTCGTTTCGTGTTCTCCAGTTCGAGCTCTTAAAGACGAAAGAGTAGCTTATGAGGAAAGGGAGCAAGAAATTATCAAGGAAGTCAACGGTAGGTTTGAATTGAATGGAAATGGTAGTGCAAGTAAGTACGATTATAAGAATGGATCGGTTGAGGGATATACCAACGGCGGGATTGGAGTTGTGGAGAGTGAGAGCAACGGAAGCATGCTCAAGTATGTGAACGGGAATGGGAATGGTGCGGTGGCGGCGGAAGTGACGGCGGCCGAGGTGGTGTTGGTGGAGGAAGAAGGAGTAGCTTCGGAGGAGGCAAGGAAAAAGAGGGTAGAAGAGATTGGGAAAGAGGATGCTTGGTTCAAGCGGAGCACTCAAGAACAGATCGAAGTACTCGGTTTTACCTTTGATGCGTTGGGATTGATTTAAAAAATTCGTAGTTTTGTTTTCGTTTTTCTTTGTTACTCGCTTTCTTATTCTTAAAAATTTCTACGAAGCAAAGCAAACGATAGAAAGTGCATAATTATTTTAACAGGACTGTTCTATATATAAGAGTAAATTATGAATTTATTCTTTACAAAATGTGATATTTTTAATGTTTAATTTTTCCAAAAATATATTTTTAATTTTGTATTCAAATACCCATTTTGCCTTTTTATTTTAGGAGCAAAAACAGCTAAGTGGCGCCATAATTTTTTGAAATAAATGCTTCTTTAACAGTTATACTATTTATATAACAAGTTAATGGGCCCATGGAATTTGAGTTTTGATGTGAAATTTTTGCTTGCTTCTAAACAGATGTATTACTAGTTCAGAGTTTGTAGGATTGCTTTAGGTTACTGGTTCATGGAGCATTCTATGGCATATACCAATTTTTTCTTTCTTTCTTTTTGAATGTATTATCTTATTTCACAGTTAGAGAGGAATATATATAGCTACTAATAACAAAAATCTAGGTTTAAGCTAGTATTATGGTGCTTTTTCCTTGATGTACATTCTCACCCATTTCTGTGAATTGTGATGTTTGTTTGGTATTTACTTGACTTATTATATATTGAGCTGACTGCCTTAATTTATTTTAGTGCCACCACCATTTCTTTATTGGTGTGCTTTCTAGCTAAGTAGGAAGCTCTGGATGTGTCTCTCTGGGTTTGTACCCCTTTAATTTTGTATTAACCATGATCTTATGGCAATAAATCTCTCAGGTTTCTGTTGCTCCCGGGGGGCGTTGGAGTAGATTCAAAACCTACTCAACAATACAGAGGACTTTGGAAATATGGGGATTTGTTCTAACTTTTATATTTAAGGCATGGTTGAACAATCAGAAATTCTCCTATCGAGGTCGGTGACTGCTAGATTTGCCTTTTTTTGCAGTAAAATTCATGTTGTTTCCCGTATAGTCTACTTGGCAAATATAAATTTTCTTATTGTAAACGATTTCATTTGTCCATCTATGAAACCAAATGAAAATGAAAATGAAAATGAAATGAAATGATGATGATGATGATGATAATAATAATAATAAAAGATAGTATGCCTCATTATCAATTGGTCTTGAACTTTTGATTATGTTAGAGGTTATCTGCTTCATAGTTTTACAGCTGTTAAATAATGAAGCCCATGTATGACTTATGCTACTGCCCCATGATTTTCATTTTTCCCATTGTTTTATGTGGAAGAAAATAGATTATAAAAATTGGAAAGGCCCAAATTTCGTCCGTGGCATATGATTAAAAAAGTGATATTTTCAGAAATGGTAACATGAGAAAGAGTGCATCACATAAGATATAAGTTCATTGCTTTACATTTTTAACTACCGTAATTTAACTTCTACTAGATAAAGGGATGTTATTGAATAGAATTAACATTGCTGAGTGCGAATATAAAGAAAATTGCTATTTTGTGAAGAGAATTGGTTTTGAATGGATGACATGATCCAGCATTCATCGATATTATCAGGATATTAAATTTTCTTTGAGATCCTTTTTTATTTTGCATCTTGTCTTTAGAGACGGTGGGTTTGCTTGTAGCATCCTCTTGCATTTCTGAACTAGCACCAATGACGGAATACAGTAGCATAAAGGGTGATTTAAAGTTGGGCATATGTCCTTTAGATAAACCCTGTGGTCTTTTATTTGTGATAGCTGGAAACCTGGCTCTTCTTTCTATGGACTAGAAACTGAGTTAAGTAGTGGTACAAACTAACTATTATAATGAATATCTAATAAACTATTTTGAATGTTCCAAATTTGTCCCAGTTGATGAGCTAGATGTTTTTAAGATGATTGATAACTTAATTATGATTTATGATATATGGGAAGTACTTTGTAGTATAAAATGTGAACTTTTTATAAATTAAAATTCTTCTCTATAAGAGATTTACATGTAGAGGTGTCCATGGGCTGGGCCACGACCCACATTTTTTTCTATATTTCTTGCCCTAGCTTGAATGGTGCCTGGCTCAAAAGCCTGAATCACTATGTATAAATTAATAGAAAAATTTGAAATTATTTTATATTAATATTTATATATTTTTATCATTAAAATAGTATTTCGGGCCGAGCTGGACAAAATTAGGAAAAGCTATGTTTATTTGCAAGACATAGGACTTGCTTTTGCTTGTGTGTTCTCTTTTCAATGCCATAGTTCTGTCCCTTTGTCAACTGTTGGGATTTGATGCTTTCTGAAGAGGTTGGACTAGTTTATAAATTTGTTTTGATACCCATTTTAGCTATAGTGTGTAGTTTCTGATTCCTTTCTTATAGTTCATATCATATTGTCAATATCCTAGTTGTTGGTGTTATGTATCTAGTTTTAAGATTGCTTAAATGCAGGAGGAATGACTGAGGAAAAGAAAATTCTAAGGCGGAAGGCCCTGGCAAAGTGGTTAAAGGAAAGTATCTTGAGACTGGGTCCTACTTTCATCAAAATTGGCCAGCAGTTCTCCACAAGGGTTGACATTCTTGCTCAAGAATATGTTGATCAGTTGTCCGAGCTACAGGTTGAAGTTCCTTTAATTTATTTTAACTTTTGGATTGAATATTGTTTATTGAGAATGTTAGTTTCTTCTGCTTGAAGAAGAATTTATTCAAAATAGGGCAGATCAAGATAAGAAAAGGAAAAAAAAACTATATTATAATTCTGTGCCCCAAAATTATATCATTATTTTCTATTACTTACTACCCCTCCCTTCTGCAAGAGAGAGAGAGAGAGAGAGAGAGAGAGAGATTGCTAGCCAGATTGTTTCTAAATTTAAAATTCTGTAGGTAAGAATTTAATTTCTATTCATGTACAGGATCAAGTTCCACCTTTTCCATCAGAGACTGCAGTATCCATTGTTGAAGAAGAGCTTGGAGCCCCGACAGATGATATCTTTGATCAGTTTGACTATGAACCCATTGCTGCTGCTAGTCTTGGTAATCTTCATGTCTTCTATGTTCTTCTCATTTGGAAATTTTTTGCAATCACTAACCAAACATTGGACAAGATCAAGTGGTAAAAGATGGATTATGGTGTGGTTAGTGTGACGATTGTCAAATCACAAAATTATATCTCATTACGCGCTCACACAGACACCCAATACATATGTATGCATTTCCAATTTTTGCTTAAGGCTTTACGGAGACTTTCTGCATCTCATGCGAAGTGGTATAAATATAACTATTTTTGTTTTCTTCATTTCTTTTTCCGTTTTCTTTGGTTTCACTTATTTTACTTGTTGATGAAATTCCAACTCTTTCTGATTTATGGGACTTTTTAACAGTTTGACAAAAATAACATGGAAATAAAAAATGCTCAAAATTCAGGCCTAGCTGTGCCTGAAAGAAATTTATTGATCTAATGCTTTCATACGATAGAATATCAAGAACTAGTACCATTCTGTTGCTTTATTAACAGATCCATGTGACATCTCATGCTTAATTAATCACATATATGAAGAACCTTATAGATTTCTATGAACTTATTGTGTTTAATACATCATAAAAAAGCATATAATGAAATGAGAGGAATATAGATTGGTATTGCCCATTAACAATAATAGAAGTTTGATCTTTGCTTTTCCCCTGGTAGTAATAATTCAATAAAGCAAACAAAAAAGAACCCGAATTTTCCAATGCTGACATAAGGATGTGCCTTAAATTGCGCATAATTGCAAATCTGATCCATCTAGCTGACATTCATGGTTGGAGAAGACTTATCATTTCATTCACACATGTAACATATTAAGTGCCTAAATATGGTAAAGCTTTGCAAAACCACTCTCTTAAACTGTAAACAAAATTGGAGTTAACTTTCTTGTCATCACATTATTTTGTTACGTTATGTTGTAAAATTAAATTTTTTTTCCATGTGCTACAAGGTAAACTAATTCGGCCATGTTGCTTTTTTTTTTTTTTTTTTTTGGTTTCCCTTAAATTTAGACTTACCCTAATGGTATATTTTAATTTCAATGAGTTTGCTAATATTTAGAAGAATACATTCAAAAACAGAAGGAAGAAACAAATGGTCTTCAGCATGTTTAAACAATAAAGGAGTAAGAGAGTATACACAGGATAATAGTTTGTTAGTTAATTAAATGGAATTGACAGATTTGTTGTTTCTTTTGCAGGCCAAGTCCATCGAGCAAAATTGAAGGGCCAAGAAGTTGTTGTCAAAGTACAAAGGCCTGGTTTAAAGGGTCTCTTTGATATTGATCTTAAAAACCTGAGGGTTAGTTTTACCATCTTTGAAGTTCTGTGCGCCATTGAATAATGTTATATTCATGTCGTAATTTTATCATGCCTATGGTTCCTTAGCTTTTGTGGCTTACGGTACATCGGCGTTTACTCTTTAATTTGCATGGCAAACATGATTTCTACTTGATTACTTTGGTTATGCTATCACAATCATTGAATGATAAGACTTACTTCTGTTTGTATATAAGATAATCTTAAAAGGTACCTTCGGACAACGAGAACCATTAGGAAGTTTGAAGATTCTGATTCTCTCTCTTTTTTGGTTGGGCCTCAGGTAATAGCAGAATATCTTCAAAAGATTGACCCAAAATCAGATGGCGCAAAGCGAGACTGGGTTGCAATTTATGATGAATGTGCAAGCGTGTTGTATCAGGTAGTCCCCTTACTGCATCAGAAGCTATCAAGTGCCTTCCTTCTGAATTGCTTTACTTAATGCTATATTGCCTGCAATTTGCCATTGCTAATATTTCCTGTCAAAGCTTATGCATGAAGGTTCTTTATTTTAAGGAATTTTCTTACTGCTTCTTAAAAGCTGCTCGAAAGATCCCAATGTTACAAGACTGGATGAAATTATAATAATGAACTAGCAAGAGACTAAAAGGCAATTGATGTAGAACAAGGAGGAAAAATAGATAAATAATAGAAATCAGGAGGAAAATCTGATATAGAGAGAGAAATTAGAGAGAAACAAAGGAAATTAAGGGAGAATTGGAAGAATTGGGGAGGAAAACCCAGAAACAATCGATAGAGTGGAAAGATCTCAAAAATTCATTATGCAAAAACTACTAGAATCTAAAATCAGATGTGTAAATTAAACCTAAAACCTTAAGTGAGTCTCCCTCAGCAACAATGTAAGATTTGGGCGCACATGTTTAGAATGATAAGGTGACTAGATTGTATGCTCTCGCAAAAAAGGTGAGGGAAGGTTGAAGATTTCCTTACAAGTGAAGGCACACTTGCTGGTAGTTTAATTGGATCCTTTGTCATGAGCAAACCTTTTGGCCTTATGCAGTGGACTCCTTTTAACGGGAGAAGTCTTGGATGAAGATTGAAATTAGGCATGGAGAGAGAAAGGATTTTGCACTATGGCTTTGGGACTCAAATAAGGGGAAGATATTGATAAACAAAACCAGATAGCACCATGGAAAATCCTAATCTATAGATGTTACTAATAATATAGGAAAGAGCAGTATTTAATCATGGTTGCTTTTAAACTTATAATTTTCTGAGAATTTTGAAAGATCCTATGTATGTCTAAAATATCAGCAAGGAAATGAGAATGCCTATTGGATTCCCATTTAATTTCCGTAATTAAAAAAGAGACATAGAGCAAATTATTTATGTATTTTAGCATCCTGACCTGCTGTTAAATGCTTAATCTTACCTAGTGTGAGTTACTATCTTCTTTCTGCAAATTCTGCAACTATTTTCATTGATATTATATATATAAATGTATATGTTTGTATAATATATGCAATTTTCAGGAAATTGATTACACAAAGGAAGCTGCTAATGCAGAATTATTTGCCAGTAACTTCAAAGACATGGATTATGTGAAAGTTCCGTCAATATACTGGGAATACACCACACCACAGGTATGACTTCCATGAATTTAAAAAAAAAAATAGAGTTGGGATGTCTTCTGGATTTACATTCTTAAATATTTAGTTGTTCATGTTATCTTTTGTAGGTACTGACAATGGAGTATGTTCCTGGGATCAAAATAAACAAGATTCAAGCTTTAGATCAGTTGGGAGTTGATCGGAAAAGGTTTTGCTAATTTCCCTAATGAAAATCATTATTTCATGCATTGCTTTCTTCTCTTACATATAAACAAGTGATTGCGACTTATGATGTTCTTGTGTTACCCTTCTTGTTCTTCACAATTATTACATTTTACACGTAATGCAGGTTGGGCAGATATGCTGTTGAATCTTACTTGGAGCAAATTCTGTCTCATGGTTTTTTCCATGCTGACCCAGTGAGTTTCTATAATCAGTTTCAGTTTTGGGCTTATATAATAAATTCTTCTGGGTTTATTTGTGGGAATACTAGGTGAACGGGCATGAATTGCTTATTCTTTTTGCACTTAAAATAGTAGCATATAAGATATCATTTCATGCCATAGTTTCAATAGAATGCTGTGCCTACCTTTGAAGCTTAATGAACGTCTCTATTGAATACTTAGTAGACCCTTGAAGTGCAAACTCTTCATTTTGTATGTCTCTATCGAATACTAGTATTTGTATTCAATTGGCTAAAGCAAAATCAACTTATCCTGAATTCCTTGGTTCATATTTTTCGTTGCTAAAGCAAGAAAAAGATTTATGATACAACTACAAACTTAAAACCGATATTAGAAATTCTGGAAGAATCCTGCTGGAGTTCTCTTTGGGTTCCTCTATCCAACAGCTTACTTACTCAGCTCAGACCCTTGAAGCACAAACATTTAGCTATGTATGCCTAGCAGTTGGCTTTAAAACAAAAATGTGCAATGTTGTCAATTGGTAACTCCCTGTTTCATTATTTCTTTCCTCAGACATTACTAAATTAATCCTTAGTTGCTTCTTGCATCTTTCTTCATTTTACTATAGCAAGAAAAAGATTAGGCAACAATATGATTGTTGGAGCTACTAAAATTTTGAAAGAAGTCAAACGTAATTAGTGTTGATATGTTTTCCTGGTGCAGTTTTCAGTTATGCAGGTTCCTCTATCCACCAGTTTGCTTAGTCAGCTCAAGTGTAGTCATTTCTGAGATATTTCAAGTTAGAAACACCTCAAAACACTTAGAGCTTAGGTATTGTCAAAATATGTAAAGTCCCATTATACAAGCTCTCAAAAGCAAGACCCTCACCTCCTGTAGGCTGACCAAGAGAGCCAAGAACTTAGTAAACTGCCTCCTAATTTATAGTTCAGATCATTTGGAAGAAGTTCCAGGAGTTTTAGCGGTTTTTGTTTTCATCTTTGTCTTATAGTATATTCCAATAATTGGGAGACTTCTTGTAGCCTATTCACACCTTTTCTAGGTTTTAGGACTAATAGCTATGGTAGAGAAAAATAAGCTGTAGATCTTAAGTTCCATGGCTTAATGCTAAACAAGCCCTAAGATGTGTCTAACAAGAGCCTTCTTGCATTTTCTTTTTCTTCCCTTTCTGTAGCATCCAGGAAATATTGCTGTTGACGATGTAAATGGTGGACGGTTGATCTTCTACGACTTTGGAATGATGGGAAGGTAATTTCCTATGCTAGACTTGGCTATTTACAATAAGCATCCTGGATAGAAAGCTTTCAAGGACAATTGGTGACCTCTCCCGACATAAATCTTATGTTTTTGGCATCTTGCAGTATCAGTTCAAACATCAGAGAAGGTTTGTTGGAAGCATTCTATGGAGTTTATGAGAAGGATCCTGATAAGGTGATTATGTCTTTAAGAAACAGCTATATCATGGATTAGTTTTTGGACATTCATTGTCATATTCTGTTACTGATTAAGTTAACCTCAACCTTCCTATAGGTCCTTCAAGCAATGATTCAGATGGGTGTTCTTGTGCCTACTGGAGATATGACAGCTGTCAGACGGACAGCGTTATTCTTCCTTAACAGGTGTGATTAATGAAGAGAAAAATCCTATGGTTTTAACTTTTCAGGGCATCCTTAAGTTCTCTTCTGTCTAATAGAATGTTTGGCATAAACTTTAAAGTGCACTTTTGTCTGTAATTGGAAAGAGAAATTGTACATTTTCTCCCTAAAATGAATACTTGGATGTGCTTGTTGCTTGTTGAGTTTGGAAATGTAAATTATTTTTTTATTTAACCTGGAAAACAAAAAGCATGGGTGGTGAAAGTGATATGCATTACAGTTGTACCTTTCATCTCCTATTCAGTTGAATGTGAAGTATATAAATGCAATTATTTCAGTTTTGAAGAGCGTCTTGCTGCTCAAAGAAGGGAGAGAGAAATTGCAACAACAGAACTTGGATTTAAGAAGCCGTTGACCAAGGAGGAAAAGATGGAGAAAAAAAAGCAACGCCTGGCTGCAATTGGTAAGGTTTTACAATCTTGGCTAGATTTATCGTTTGTGTTGTCAACTAACTCAGCAAAGAGGACATGAGACCTTTTCATAACTTTGGTGGGGAAGACTAACTAAGCATCTAATAGGCTTAATTAGTTTGCAACTAATTTGACATCTATAATTCGTGGACATTCAAGTAAAAGCAATAAGATATGTCAGCTTCTTTATGAGCTATTCAGTTTTGAAAAAAATATTGGTATCATAGGTCTTATGAAAAGATTGCCTTACTTGCAAGGTCTGGCCTTTTTCTTCCTCTTAATGAGAACAATTCCCCATTATGTAGATGATATATGTGGTTGGATACTGAGAGTTCTTCAGAACTGGATTTGTCTTCCTTTATGTTAGGTTCATTTTATACCCTAGAAAGACTTCATCTTTTAAGTTCAAATAGTATTTCTTCCGATAAATTAATTTCCATTTATTTCTTCTTGAGTTAATAATGCAGCTGTTTACCCTTTCATTTGTTCACTAAAAATACCGGGTTCCTGCTTCTCATGGATGTTTCATTACCTTAACAGGGGAAGATTTATTAGCCATAGCAGCAGATCAACCCTTTCGATTCCCTGCCACATTCACATTTGTTGTCAGATCATTTTCAGGTAATACATAAACCTGGTGGCTTTGTTGCCATCTGAGCTGTATTGAACAAAAACTTCAGTGTAATGAATTATTTCCTTTGCAGTATTAGATGGCATTGGGAAGGGCCTTGATCCTCGGTTTGACATAACTGAGATTGCAAAACCGTGAGTGCAGTTTTAACTCCTTAAGATCCTTACAATTTTGATTTACCTAATTACCTTTCTAAGGTTTACTCATCCATTTTTATATTTTATATCTGATTATCTCGCATTTTTTGCTTCTAGCTACGCAATGGAGTTGTTAAGGTTTCGTGAAGCTGGAGCTGAAGTTGTGTTGAAGGCAATCTTTAGTAATCTTTGATTCTACTTTGGAGTTGTATTTTTCATAATGCAGTGCCATTTTCATGATAATCTATATAAATATTTCAGGACTTCAGAAAGAGATGGGACAGGCAGTCCCGCGCATTCTACAACTTATTTAGGCAGGCAGATAGAGTTGAGAAGCTTGCTGAAACCATCCAAAGATTGGTAGGGTTCAAGATTCCTTCTATAATTTTGTTTGAAAGGTTAAAATAGTTGCTATGTTATATCAATGGTTTGAAATTTTAAATTGATATTGCAAAATGCCGTACATTACAGGAGCAAGGTGATCTGAAGCTTAGGGTACGAACTTTGGAGTCTGAAAGGGCTTTCCAACGTGTTGCTCTTGTTCAGAAGATAGTAGGGAGTGTGAGTTAAATTTCAAAGTTTTTCTTTTTTCTTTCTGTCATTTCATAGTTTGAGAGTTGTTTTTAACAGTGAAACCATTTTAAATTCCTTAGAACATCATTTTGCACTGTTGAATTATTGGCTTTCCTACATTTTCGAGTGGATGCAGAAAGGTTCTATTATTTTGGTACTTCATATTAAGTTATTTTACATGCTACAAATCCCGATAGGTTGGCAACTTGTTAACTAGAGACGTAAGTCCAAGATGATCCCCTTCCCCTCCTGTGCTTATATTCCCTTAGTATTATACTTTAATGGGGCATTTGGAGGACTTGGGAAGTGACGCAATGTGTGGCAACAAAGTTCATGAGTTGCATAATGTACATGCTTTTCATTAGATTATGGTAATGGTTTTGCTGGTACAATGAAAATGCGACTTCAAGAAATTTAAAATGGATGAAATCTAATGTATTTCATATTGCTAGAATTGAATGTATTTTTAGCTTATTGAAAAACTTTTCCCATTTATAACTTCAAATGACATTTATATTCTTGGTCGCTTTTGAATATATTCTACGTTAGGGAAAACATTCAGAATATTCTTCAAAAGGAGATATTTACTTGGTGATCATGTTCCATTTTACCTATAAACAGGCAGTAGCTGCTGGAAGCCTGATCAACCTTGCAACAATTTTGTACCTCAATTCCCTAAGAGTAAGCTCTCTATTTTAATATGAATCTGTGAATTATTTACAACCTCTCAGTTTTTGGCTATCTCTTTAATCGTTTGCTCTTATGGTTATCAATTTAGGTGCCAGCTGTTGCTGCATATCTCATCTGTGCATTTTTCAGCTTTCAAGTTCTTATTGGTATTATCAAGGTGAAAAAATTCGACGAGCGAGAAAGGTTGATAACTGGAACTGCATGAGTAACAGGTCAGCAAATCTTAGTTCTTTTATACTTTATGCATCTTGTTTAAGTTCTCTTTCATCTTTATAGTTAGTATATATAGTGTAAAAAAGGTTTGCGATAATGCTTTTCTATGTTTTAAAGAATTATCAATGTTGTTTTGGATGCTTAAAGTCCTGATAAGATTAATTGCATTTTCATTCTTAAAGGCGCAAAAATACCAAATCGGACTGTACATATTCTCTTTGATATTTGCTTTTCATTGTGGATAAAGAAATCTAAATATATCAATGTAGACTAATGCATTTTTTCATACTAAACTATATCATAGGAAACCGAAACATATTGAAGGTTTCAACTTTGTCTTTGCAGATTTAAAGTTTCAACTCAAATGAAGCTTTGATGATGATAAATTGATTTCCAGCCATAGAAACAAAGTGAGAGTCATACATGTTCTACATTTTGTTTGTTAATTTCAACATAACTGAAAGCCTCCAACTTAGTAAATTTAGTCAATGACCTGTCTTAACAGCCTGTGCACTTGGGATGGCCTTCTTAAAAGCTGACAATGATCTTGATGAAATTGTTCTTCTAGCCAAAGCCTTATTGTGGTGAGTCCTTTAGCAACTTCATATTTCCCAATTCTCGAGGTTGTTTTTTTTTTCCCACCTTCTTCGGCTGGCCCGATAATCATATAGTAAATCTTTTAGCCATGGCATGGAGTAACATTTTGAAAAAATTCAACGTTTAGTGTAAGCATATATGTAGCATTACGTCATAATTTAATAGAGGGTATGTCTATAAGCCGTGTATACTATTTTTAACAGACAGGAAAATGTTTAGTGTAATTTGCAAGTTATATATACCATGCACAGGTTGCAAACTCAATAGTTTTTTGTTAGACTTGGCTATTTGTGTATGTATGTCGTTTTTTTAATGTAATTATAAACGCTGCACTAATTATTAAATCTGTTAAAATCAAACCGAAATGCAATTTATATTAACCATGTCAAACTAAACATCTTTAACTGTGTCGTATCATATTGATTATATTGTTTTTATGCTAATTAAACATGTCTTGCATCGTATTTTTATTTGTGTTCAAAATTATTGGTCTGTATTAGAAACTCGAGAGTTAGACTTCGTGTGATTGAAGACCTCTTGATTTTATGTAGCATTTTCTTGCTTTCTTTTCTCTTCCCCCCCTTCTTTTTTTTTTTTTCTTGTTTTATTTTAACATTAAGAATTTTGGAAGTTGATTTAAGTCTGAAAAAATAATTACCCGAATAGTTCGACTTAGACACCAAAAAATCAATTGCTCTTAAAGTTTGCATTTTTCATTCGTACAGTCATTATTTCTTTTTTTTTGTTGTTGTACTTTTAAAATTTCGGATTATTTGAGATAATTTTTTTTATAATGATGGGGTCGAAATTAAGTAAACTTTTTTTTATTTATATTTCAAATCACGTGTAATTTGAATAGATAAAATATTTTAAATACGACATTTAAATCCGATAGCGTCTGACTTGGCCTAAGGACACTCGGGAGTCATCTACGAACCTTTCTTTTTTTTTTTTTTTTTTTTCCTCCATGGGACAAAGGTGGAGGTCATGTGGATGTGGTCCTTGAGTAAAGTTGACAATTACACGCACTCTTTAGTTACATTTACGGGTGAAGACGAAAAGCTAAGAAAAAGCATGGATTGGAATTATTGTTGAAATACAAACACTTGGAAAGGACAATCTGTTGGAGTGTATTAAGGTTATCATATTGTAAATCAGCCGTACATTAGCTGTCTGTCACTTCTGTAAAATCCAATATTCGAAAGCGGTGGGCTGGCCGGTGTTTCGCTACCCTGTCAATTAATTCTTGAATTAATCTAAAACGCTCGATTTGCAAAGATGTGGGGAAAAAAAAAGGGAAAAGAAAAAACTACAGTGCTAACCAGCTTCTACATTGGGTTAGGTAAAAGTTTTTTCCTTTTTTTTTTTTGTCATTTTGACTAATTTGATTCACGATGGCTTTGAATAAAATTTTTTTAATTTTAATAAATTTGATTTGATTTAAATTATTATATAAATAATTAAAAATTTTAGTTAAATTAAATTATAAATTTTATATTATTTTAAATGGTGAAATAAATTTTTGCATTGATTTTCATTTGGTTTGATTGGAATTTGAATAACAATAATAAAATTTTTTAAGCCAGGTTTAATGGGACCTGATGAATAAATATATTTTAAAAGTAATTGGACCTTAAAAGATGTCCAAGCAAGTTACTTCGGATTCCAAGGTGATATGTTCTCAAGTTTTCTCCCATCAAGCGATTTTAACTTTAGACCTTGAGAGTACGGAGCCAGGTTAGTTGAACTGAACCCCTAATGAGGGGACAATTATCCTTGTAGTTTAATTTCCTTTATTACAGGATCCAAAATGTTCTCAGAACAGTGAGGAAGATGAAGTCAATTTTTATTTAATTTGTTAGCCGAAATTGAGAACATATTTTGGGGTAAAAGTAAACAAATTAAATAAGCATTGCTAACTTCAATATAAGCAAGAGTATCCACTGGGGAGGAAAAAATGTTTATAAGAAGTATTGTCTCGAGTTTGCAATGCAAGCAATTCCGTGTGGGATTTGTTTTTATTATTGCCTCTTCCCTAGTACTGCAAGTCCAAACAAATATCGAACTCTTTGACCTGAACTAACTCATATATCCTCGTCGGTAATAAAAACATGAAGAAGTTCTATAACATAATCATATATCTAACCCATTCATAGTATATCTTTCTTTAAGGAAATTAGAACGAGGGTAGGTTTTTGCTGTGTAATCTAACCAATTAATTATAAATTTTATAAATTTCTCTTTTTTTTTTTTTTTGAGAAATATCAATTCTCATTCTTAGCCTTATGTAATTTTTTTTTATTAATAACATTGATATCTGACAATAATAATA
>JBBYHO010000008.1:10146914-10156954 GCA_038382025.1 Adansonia gregorii | reverse complement strand
ATCTGGATTAAATTAACTTTGTAAAATCATATCCAAAATTCAATTCAATTCACTTACTTGATAAACAGGTTTACCTCTAAAAAAGAATTATGCAACTTTTATCTAAAAGTAAAGTGATAAAACTTTTTATTAGAGAAAATTTGCTAAGAAGTAATTAAAAAAAAGGTGAAACAGCTGGTCTCCTTATCTCATTTTATTTGTCTATATTTTATTATTTTATCAAAACAAAATTAACTATAATCATTATTTTAAAAATAATTTTAAAATTAAAATTTTAAAAAATTTAAAATTTAAATATTTTATTTTTAAAAAATTTTATAAATTTATTAAAAATAATAATCAAAATCGAATCTATTTGACTAAAAAGTTATTAATGGATAAACATAACGATGGAAAGGTGGTCCATTATATATAGCTTCCGATCCATGGGCTCAGTTTTATAAGAGTAATCAATTAAGCACAATTATAAAATCTTAATTAAAATTAAATTTATTATAAAAAATAAAACATTTTAATTACTTAATTGAAATATTTAAAATAATATTAATCTCAAAACATCAAAATATGAATAAAATATTTAAATTTATTTAGGTTCCTTTAATTTAAAACATTAATAAAATATTTAAAAACTAAATTTTGTACTAATATTTGAAATATTTAAAAAAAATTCTTCATAATGTTCTTTTTTTCTTTTTATATCAAAGCATATGATTATGATGAAAAGTAGGGATTGATTTAATAGTAAAAATATATGCTTTTTGTTTTATAAAAGTTTGATTCCAACTCCCTTTTCTCCAAAAAAAAAAAAATAATTTGTTTTCATGATTAAAATACAATTTTATGGTTAAATAGATATTTAGTTTAGATGATTAAAAATCTAATACTATATCTTAATTTTCACAATTTTAAGATTAATTAGATAATTTTCAAAATATTATATCTTAATCTAATAATATAAGTGCTCCGAGACAAAGCACCCATTAATTATTTTATTCTATTTTTTTTATTTATGTTAGTTTGATATTATTATTTAATAGGGTCTAAAAAATAAAAAAATATATTATTTTTTTAAAATCAGTTTCCTAAATACCAGAAGCTATTTTTCAGTATATATAATATAGTTTTTCTTAATCTATTTTTCTAAATATTAACAACTTGTTAATTTTTTTATTTGTAGGTCGATGAAAACGTGTTTGCATCATATTTTTATAATTTTAACGTTTAAATTACTAAACCACCTTTATTATCATACCAAACTTCCTAATATTGCACTGAATATATGATTCAATGACATATGCATGTAATTTATGCTGAAAAATTAAATTAAAATAATAAACTATTTTTCTCAAAATTAAAAATTAATTATTGTGGATTAAAGTAAATTGAAATCCTTCTTTTCTAAAAATTGTATAGCCTAGAATCAGTTTGTTTTAATATATAATTTTATCTATTTATATTTTGAGAAAGATCTACTTACATTAATGTGAAATTAAATCAATTTTACAACTTGTATAATTTTATATACGATTTATGTTTATTTAACTCGACAGTTATATTTTATATTTTATTCACATAGATAATGCATGTTAAGTTTTGAATACATTAAAAAATTGAATTATTTGTTTGATATAAAAAAACTTTTATCATTAAATATATATTAAAAAATTAATATTTTTAATCGATATAATCAAGATGTTAAATATATTTGAAATTTTGATGTACATGAAGAGTACAATTATATTACTAAATTCAACGGTTAATTTTATAAAATATTAATTACATAAAAAGCTATTAAAATGTGTAAAACTAGCTAAGTTTATAATTTATATTACAAGCATAAAAATAGATCATTTTACGATAAGATCACCTTGAGTCACGCTTTGATTTTTTTTATCTTTTTACCTAAATTTAATCCACCAGTCTACTTTATTATTATTAAAAATTATTAAAAATATTATTTTTATATTTTTATAAATAAATTTAAAATAAAATAAAATAATTTAAAATTTTAAAATTTATTTAAAATTAAAAAATATCTATAAGTTTATTAGGCAAGAAAGCATGGGCCAAACTTATAGGCTGCTTCTGTAGTTAACGGAATATTCTTTTGTTGCAAGGCAATACTGAGTCCGATGATAGCAAAAATTAGTTCTGAATAACAGGAGATTTTCTCTAACAAAAACAAAGTCAAATTAATTTCTCAAACTGCCCTAAATCAACTCCACTTTACTGAAACCTCAAAATATCTTTTCCCTGGAATTTCTGCTACCCATTAGCCAATCCCAATCTGATGTTAGAAAACATCTTGCTTCAACTGCGAGTGTCAGAGAAATCTACAAACTGTCTTTTATACATATATGAAGCAACTTCTTACTAATTTGGTTACGGTTAATCAAGGCATGAATTTGCAGAATAGACACCATCAAACCTTCCCCTGCCCTGGCCCCTGGAACATGTTAATTCTAGTTTATCTTACCCGGATTCAACAATAAATATTGAGTACGAGTAATTTTTGATAAAAATAATTTTTTAATGCATTTAAAAGAGTATATTTATATTTTTATATTTATATCCGAATATATATCTAAAAATTGAATAAAAATATTTTTTAAAAAATAAAAAATTAGTATTCTAATTTTACAATGACTTTTTTATCAAATTAAAGTTAGGGCAGAACATATATGTAATTAACTGAAATTCTGTACAAACTAAAGCTTTAACTCTGCTTTTTAACAATAGCTTTATTAAGAGAATTTCTAATAAACCTTTTTATACATATATATATATATATATAGAGAGAGAGAGAGAGAGAGAGAGAGAGAGAGAGAGGGTCACTTGATAGTTAATCAAATTGAACAAAGAAAAATTAACTTCAACATAAATTATATATTTATATTAAAGAAAAAGAAACTAGTAGTATTTTGATTTTTCAACTACTACCAGTGATGAGCCGCCATGGTTCTATCACCATTTCCATCTCCGTTTTCACGGATCCTGCTTGTGTTGAAAGAACCAACGCCTGTCATCATCAACTTCTCGCCATACCCGGTCCCCTTTCCACCATGATCTCCATAACTCTGTAGATGACTAACTTGAGCCCCCCCAAGCGAAAAGAACCCGTTGCTATAACACTGGAAATGATCTGTAGCTGCATTTACATTGTTGAATTCGTTAGCCCCGCCATGGTTGATTGCAGCACCACCAGCAGCAGCAAAGTTCGGAGGGGACTGGTGATCTTCTTGCCTAGCCATGGAATTCTTCTCGCCTTCGGTCTCCCTGTACTTGTTGAGATAAACCTTGAGAGGTCCAACGTAATTCTCGAAACCCAGCGTTGTCATAGCCCACAACAGATCGTCACCGTTGATGGTCTTCCTTTTTTCCCTTTGACACTTATCCGAAGCCTCGCCGGTTATGAAGCTGATGAACTCGGACACGCATTCTTGAACGGTCTCTTTGGCTTCTTTGGAAATTTTGGCATTTGCAGGGAGGAATTTTTTCATGATACGACTTACATTAGCTATAGGGAGGAATCGATCTTGTTCTCTGGAAGAACTATCGGGGATGTTCTCCGATGATGGGCTGCCGATGGGGCTGCTGGTTTGGTTCCTCCTCCCAGTCATATGGATGGGATGGCTTCAATTGGGAAGAAATGAGTGAATTGTTTGATGGAACCACTTCGTTGAAGAATTTAATGAAGGGGTACTTGGATTTATAAGCTAATAGAAGGCAGATAAAGAAACCAAAATATAATTAAAAAAACAAAAAGGTGGGGATTGAAGTCGGTTTTGATGTAGACATGAAAGGAAAGAAACAAGCACTTGGAGGATCAAAACACCATGGCCAAAAGACAAAAGCTTAAGGTGTTTGGAATCTTAATGAGAAGGGGTGTGAAAGTTCTTAAATGGGTTTTGAAATAAAAAAAAAAAGAATAATATTAAGAATAATAAAAAAAGAATGTCTCTTTTACTATATGATCTTTTCATCTACTCCTTCCATTGTTGTATTTTTCAGTCAAAACTTAAAACTTACTCCTAGGAAAAAGGAAAAAACCATGACCAATCACCCAAAAAAAAAGCATAATATATATATTGCCAATACCCAAATTCTCTACTGAATTTTGCCTTGCAGAATCTAATCTACAAAATTGCATGCTTGATATGACATTGGGCTTTTGACTGAATCAGTGCACACCATGTTTCCCACGCTATTTGCTTCACATCTACGTTATTTTGATTCGACGATAAATATTGTATATAAATATTTATTTAATATTAATAAATTTATTATTTAAAATTTTTTTATATTTAAAAAATAATATTTTTATAATTATATTTAATTATATATTATATATTAATATCAAATATAAATATTTTAAAAAATAAAAATTAAAATATAAGATGGTACACCAATTAACACATTAAAATAATAAAATTATTGGTCCACTTATTTTTTTTTTTGAGCAAATAGACATTCATTCATTTTAAGCTATTCCAGTTTGGCCATCTCTTTACTATTTTGTTCTGGATCATGGCAGGACTATGTCTCATTGCTCTTAAATTCTCAAATATATATATGAAGGCTTATATAGCATATTTGATTTATTAGAATGGAATAAAATTTTAATAGAATAACTCTTGTTATTTTATGATAATTGAATAAGGTTGAACTAAAATAAAATAATTATATCAATAATTTATTTCAGTGAAGTAAAATATTATAAAAAAATATAAATCAAACACATTGTTAATGCTTATGAATTACAATTGTACATGTTTATTTATTTATATTGAAACTTAAGGGAGATTCGAATGTATATTGATTATTATATGAAATATTATCTGTACAAATGCATAGCCAGTTTGAGATGTGATGTAGCAAGGAAAGAAGAAAGACAAAAAAAAAAAACATATTGGATTTCCACATTCGAGGGGAATTTATTTGTTTCTTTGGAACAGTAAATTGAAGAGAAGTAACATCTCTAATAATTAATTCAAGCAATTTGAATTTAGGTTGGATATCGAACATTATTGATATGAAAATATTTAATTTTTTTAAAATAAAATTTTTATATATTTTGAAAAATTATATTATTATATATTTTTATCGAATATATATCGAACATAAATATTTAATACAAATATTTAAAAATAATTAAAAAATAAAAAATATAGATAACATAACAATGCGTTATATATATATATATATATTCTTTTGTCACACGTGTATGAATAACAACTGTTAGACTAATCTCGTGGTTTTGTAATAAAGGGCTTTAATTTCCATTTTTGTACCTACAATTTTGTAAAAATAAAGTCATTTGCAAATTAACCATCAAAGTAGTATTTTTGCCCGAATTATTAAAAAAAAAAGTAGTAATTTTGTTTTAGTTGTTTTATTTTTTTTTTCTATATAGCATAGGGTTCCATTTCCATTTTCTATATATACCTACCAAATACTGAAGGGCGGAATAAAATCCTGAATATCGATTTTGGACATTCATGAAATGGAAACTAGCGGCCAGGCCTCTTCTCATCCTGTCCTCTAATTCCTGCAGATATTTTGCAACCTTAATATAAAAACTTTCTTGATTCTTTTTCAGTATAAAAGAGATAGTCGCAATATAAGCTAGGGAAAGAAAATGTGAACACTTTTATTCAAATTTTAAACTTGTTGAATGATTTAAATATAATCGTATAAATCAATTGGATTAAACCCACATTAAAATGTTGTTGATTTTTTTAGCACAAAGAATATCACAACCTAAGGTTAAAGAAATATGTTGTAAATATTGGAATATTTTGAACTCTAAATCTACTAAATGTCAAAAAGTGACTGTATAATAACTTAGATCTTAACTTAATCGGATCATGTAGCTTACTTTAAGAGGTAACATCTAGTATATTTAGAGTTCGAATCTGAACATCTACCGATCTTTTCTTATATTCTAAGACTATGATCTTTTTTTTATATATATTAAAAAAAACTGTATAAACCAATAAAATTAAATTTTTCAAATTTTCTTGGTTCTTAAATTATAGTAATTGTTAATCAAAATATATATTTAGCCTTGAATTAATGTATATAATTACATCTGAAATGGGCATGGTATCTTTTTTACAATTCATAGGGAAAAAAAGCATGCAAAAAGCGAAGCTGGGGTGGCTTTGCACATATGCTTCACTTTGCTCTCTCCATCTCCTTGTTTTTGTGCTTTGTTTGTTTTGTTCCTATATGATTGAGATTCTTCCTTAGCTATCATATACCTTTAGTGCTACTGACTATCCAACAATCAATTTTAGATAGGGGAAAAAAAAAACTTAAATCTTAAACCAATGTTTTCAATATCATATTGGTATCAATTTTGAAAAATAATCGATACATTTAATTTTACATACTATTTTATTTTTGTTTCAGTATGTATCTTCCGTATCGAGCATTTTAGAATATATGTACATATATATATTTATAACTAGTTAGATAATTTAAAATGTTTGAAGAGTTTTAACACTTTTCTTTATATATTTAAATTAAAGATTACATGAAATGAAAATTATACTATGAATGATAATTAAAATTGTATTATAAAATAATGAAATATAGATGATAGATTCATATCCTATACATTATTAACGACTTAAAATTTACTCTCAATATATATATATATATTAGTTTACTAAGCCTTCTATGTCTAAAGGGAATAATAAAAAATTTTAAAAAATGAATCTAGTTCTATTTTTTTGGTTAAGAGAAATATACGAATTGAGAAATTAAAAAAATTCGATAATTAGTAATAAGATATTTCACAAATTTTCCCGTCAATTTCAATTTATGGAGTGGACAAATCATTCATTAACAAAAAAAAAAAGATTAAGAGAACAATAATAAACACGGTAAAAAAATCAAATAAAAAAGACAAGTAAAACAAATTTTTAACTTAAAAAAAATTTGTCACATATAATTATTTTACATAATTATAAAAAATAAAAATTTAAATATAATTTTTGATTCTCTATATCTGTTCCTACCGCTTCAAATATATACAATGTTGATGGTTTTTAATTAATTAGTGTAAAATAGAAGACTATGAAAAAAAATAATGTTTTTTTTGGATAATCGATGCGTATATTTATCCAAAAGAAAGCATGAATTCTTGCTACTTGGACAATCCTGTATAGAAAAATCAACTCCTATTAGGATCCATGTTTCTGTACTAATTCCTTATGCATCATAAATGTTTTATTTACATGACTTTTCATCAGGTTCTTAACTCTTCCTAACCTATCACGTAAATTGTGAATAATATGGCTGTAAATGAGTGATTCCCATTTTCCTTGGCCCCCATGGAGTCTTCCATTTCGCTCCTACCAGACATAATAAATGGAAGCATTCTAAGCAATTCTGAGGATCACAGACACCAATGATTTATCTTTAATCTCAACTGCAGCCCAGTGGAACTCCTGCCATGGCTGCACTTCTTTATTCTCGCCACAAGCAGAAAGTACTCTACTCCACAACTGCCTTGAGTATGTGCAGTTGAAGAAAAACGGTTCCTATTTATCAAGGATAGCCAGCCAGGAGATAATTGAATGGCATGGAATATGGAATATGGAATACGGAAATGGTTCCTATCTAACTGCCGTGACAGGGTTTCTTTGGCTCTATTGTTACACCAAGTGAAGCATGGTCCAATATATGGGTGATTAATCAAGTCCAAAGACCTTAAACATTGTGAGAAATCCCTCATATCGGAACCAATAATTTGGAAACCATCATAGTCTGAGCTTTATCTTCGGTGGGTGATGACGTTAAAATCCTCTACCACTAGCGAAGGTTTTTCTCTTTCAAGGCTACTAACATCCTGCAATTTTTGCCAAAGAGCTCTTCTTTCCACTTCTCTATTGAACCTATAAACAACAGGCAACAAGAAATTTTTATTATCATAAGGAACGGAATAGGTTTACATTTTATCAGTGACAGTAACAAGGTCAATCTGCCATTAACATTTCCATAGAAACCATATTCGCCCATTGTAAGACTCATTCTAATTGTGCAGCAAGTGCCATCCAACAAAGTGATTGTTAAAAATAGCTTGTGAGTTTTGTTCCTTTAACGCTGGTCTCTAAAAGACACATAATGTCCACCTTCAAATTTTTTAATCTACTTAGTGTCCTACTCTGTTTTTTAGGGTCATTAAGACCTCTAACATTCTACATAAGAATCTTTATTACGAGGAAGAGGAAGGTAGACTTCCTGAACTAGCTTTACCAGCCTCTATTATTTTGTTCTTTTTTCTAACAATAGGATTTTTCTTCTTGAGCATAATCTATACAATAAATTCAGCTTCATCTGCAACTGCTGCTCGTACTTTCCTAGGAAACAGGACAATGTTCTCCTCATGGCTTAAGACCATAAGATCAAAAATAGTATCAAGAATAGCAAATCTATTAGTTGATAGTAATGAAGAATAACTAGTACTTGCCTCAACCAATATTAGCTGCTAACTAGGCTGTTGCTCAGGAGAATACTCGTCACTAGTCTTAGAATTTACAAGCTCTTTAATGTCAGGAACCTCTGTGATAGCCCTCTCATATATTCATAGTTTGGCCTCCTTAGGCTGCTTATGACAGTACTTATCTGCATGCCCATACACTTTACAATGAGTGCATCGAGGAGGCATCCAAGCGACCTCAACTGTAATAGAAGCCGTTACATCTTGCTCCAACTCCACTTCGATGTGATCTGGTATGTTTACTCAATATCAACCTCCATACAAAAGTTGGCAAATTCTAACCGTTTTTCCAATGCAATTGACTTGTCCATGTAAAGAGGATGCACTAAGGCACTAGACACATAACTAAGACCTATTTTGGTGTATAGCTCAAGGGGGATGTTCCCTAGCTTAATCCAAACAGGGACTTTCTTCGTATTTAAGTCAACAGGTGTCAACTCTGGCTCCCACTTTCGCACTATGATGGCTTTGTTTTGAATATGCCATGATCCCAATTCCAACACCAATCACAAGTACTTTAAGAGGGAAATTGCATCACAAATAGGTTAGCCCCTGCTGGCTTGATTTTAACTTGCCCTTCCCTACCCCGATACATATTCGCAACCTTTTGAAATTGATTGAAAATGGGAACTCTGCCTAAAAACTGTGCAACTACTGAATTTTGCCATTGATTCAGCTCCTAGGTGGCTTAACCATGGACCTTCTTTTAATCAACAATGAGGGAAAACACACTAAGGTTTGATTGGTTTTCGATGTGAAAAATGATCTGCACTCAGCAACGCTTCTCCCAACTAACCTTGTTTCAACTGATTCAATATCCTTCAAATCCTTCATACCTCGATAGCCTACTGGCGGGAAATCAATAACCAGCCTTCGAGGTCCATGAATGCCATTAGAATTAAAGAACTGTTCCTTGGCCAAACCAGAAGCTCAATTCGAGCCAAGCAAAAGGTGGATTGAAATTGACCTAAAGATCTCTAAAATCAAGCAAATGGAGAAAACAACTGGTTGAAACGAGCAAAAAATGATGAAAATTCAATGAAAAAACTATTAATTGATGAAAAAATCGTAAGAAAAACTTGAGATTTCCTTGGCTCACATTAAGTCTGCTAACATGAGCTGAAAGAATCTGCTAATCATTAATTATGATATGATATGTTAAGAATATTAGATTTTGTTATCATTAATGATCAAACCAATTCTTAAACGTGCAAATAAAATTTGTTAGCAAAATAACTAGCGAATCAATTAAAAGATAAAAAAAGAAACAACAAAATTTTTTAAAAAAAGTTTGCTTTGATGTCTTAATTTTGGTTCTATTTTAATGAAATTATCCTACAACAATTTTTTTAAATAAATAAAAAAAACTCCGTGCAATTATCTGGCCTTGAAAGTAACTAAGGCATGTTAATTGTGTATGTCAAATTTTGAGTAAATTAAATATGTTTAAATATTATTTGATGTAAAAAATATTTCAATCATTAACTATATATAAAATACGAAATTCTTAATCAATATAATATAGATATTA
>JBBYHO010000008.1:10006091-10031098 GCA_038382025.1 Adansonia gregorii | reverse complement strand
ACACACACACGTATGCATGTATGTATGTAAATTAGACCAGAAGGGAATGTGAAACCTCATCTGAATTAATGAATTAGCTAATGATGAAGCATACCTTACGGAAACTACAAGCAATGCTAGGTTACATACGTTAGAAAAGCTGCTTGCATGTAAACAATGTAATCTAGTACCATTATTGTAGAAGTCACAAAAACTTTAGTTTTCACCCTTCAAGAAAAGCTTCTGAAGTTCCTTCTTCAAGATGGTTCTCTCAGACTCGGACAACTAGATATGAGGGGGAATTGTTTGACACCATGAATTAAACTAAACTTCCCCTTGTTCTTCTGCTTTTTGCTTCAACTGAGCAAACTAAATCCAATTGAGATTGTAATTTAGTTTGTTGTCTGTTTGATAGAAAGAGAAGATAGTTATCATGCATCTTTGGTAATGTAATTTACAATTGAAAGTTCACTTTATTCAAGAATGTCTTTCTTTTATGTTACCAGGAGAAGCAAAATGGACATGAAACATGTAATAGTGCAAGCAGCAGTTATAGTGTGAAGCCAATCAAGCATGAAGAGAAGAGCTTACCTGTTTCGCTTTCTCCTATTCTACGTTCCAATTCAAAAATAGCTGCAAGAACTGAGGCTCATCCTAATGCTACTCAGAACATTCAGAATTTCGCTCTTTTGCAGGCTTCTATAACAGATATCATGAAAAGCAACCTTGGAAATCCTCAATACCGCAGGTCTGTCTCTACATTGGATTTTCGAATGCTTGATACTGAGAAGATATCAAAACTTTTTGGTGTGGAATAAAGAGTAGGTGATGGGGCAATGATCTCTCTATTGAGCTCAAATAATTATGTAATATGTGTTACTCAGCTCTACACCTAATTTTTCCTTTATGATTTGCGTTATAAATAAATAAACAAACGTTGCTGCCTTATTGTTTAGTGAAAGAAAAGTTATCGAAATAAGCCAGTTATTTAGAACATTTATGTATCTAAACCCAGTAAGAAACATTTGATTTCAGTTTTATTGTTTTTAAGTTGTCTTATTGGTGATATGACAATCCTCAATAGGCTTCTGCGCATGATTTAAACAAACTTAAAGAAACCTGCAGAAGAAATTTAAGTCAGGGAATTGGGATCTAAGAGTATAAGAAATTACATGTAGAATTATTATCTATTGCAGCATATGCAAAGTTGAAACAGAACAAGTTCTATACAACAAATTACTTAAAGAGTTCAATACATAGCAGTACTCAGATCAAACAAAGGAAGAATGCAAATGCAAAAACTAACAGGTATCTTACCAGGACTCTTCATTTTCTCTAAGATATTTGTGTCCGACACTTGTGCCTGATACATATTTCGGTATAGGTATGCTATGGGCTAATCATCCTTCAAATATGTGAAAAAACTTAGAAAAAGACAAGGTATACTCTTGTTAGATACATACCTGACTCAAGTTTGGGTAACATAGACTAACTATGAATGCCAAGATTAGTTGCATTGGATTGAAGAGAGGCTGACGTTCTGCTACAAGGAAATGCCATTGCCATGCTAAGATGAAAGAACGAAATGCTAAATTAGTAATAAGTTTTTTGCATGAGTCTCTTACGCAAGCAAGCAACGAGATGCACAAAGAAAAGAACAGTGTGGGCCATTGGAAGTGTAACTCAAGTATCTAGTTTTTAGTTGCACCAATTTTTTCCCAAGAATTTTCTTGGAAAGTAACATATGCTTCCAAGTTCCAAGCTTGTCTATAATTGCATAAATTCTTGAAGTTTATTATGCTATAGTTAATTATCCCAAACAGAGAATTTTCTGTGATCACTATGAGGGGAGGCTGATATGGTTTGTACCGATGTTGCTTAGACTCGGGGGAGAGTGTCGGATACCGGTACGTGTCAGACATGGGTATGCTCAATTTTTTTGAAGTTTTTTCATATATTTGGAGGATCATACCCTTATACCCATGTCCAAACATGTGTCAGACATAGGTGTTGGACACGGATACTTCAAGGAAATTGAAGAGTCAGAGTAACATAGGCTTGTAGTAAAATCATGCTTATAACTAACAAGATCAAAATTTATTATCAATTGAATTAAGAAATAACTAATCATTGAGGTGGAGAGTAAATTTGTATACTCATAGCAAATACTTGAAAGACTTGTGCATACTTCTCTCTGAAGTTAGATATATATAAATCTCTATTTTTGCCTATCAAAACACATGCACTGAGTCCGAGAAGTTTACCATTATCATTGTCTGAAGAAATCAGCACCATCGTCAACATCATCAGTTTTGGTACTTCCGCTCTGAGCCATCAGTATTCTGTCATTACCTAGTAACCCTTCTATCACCAAGTCCTTGAGCAGAAATTCCTTTTCATGCACCTGCCATTACAATACAACAGCAAAACAAGACCAAACTTGTCTAATGGTCCTGACATGGAGAAAGGAAATGTTGTACTTCACTTGGTAGGAAGAACGGAAATGAAAAGAAAGGATTGAAGACAAAGAAAAAGAACTTGTCTGCCATCCCTTCATTTAGTTGAGGGACAGCAACGAAGGGAACAAGTTTAACTGAACATCTGAAATTAGTAAACATTCATTTTTCTTAAATAGGATTAACATAATTACGATTCCTTTGACATTTCATGCAAGTGTTTTCAAGGATTTGCGACGAAGTTTGAAATCCCCTCTATCTTTTAATCCTTTCAAATTCACTCATTATTACCATTCACATTTGTGGGACCCCAATAATTTATTCTACAGCCTAAATATGTGAATGGTAATGATGAAAGCATTGGAAAGTAATGGAGGAACGTTGAACCCTTGAAGAAATGTCAATCCTCACAATTCTTTCCCAAAATAAATATATTCTTCACAGCATGATTTTGAAAGAAAAGCTAATTCTGCCAAATTGCTCACATATCCATCTTTTCTACCAGTGAAAAATATAAGTTTATTTCTGTTTAGAATTTGCCCTTCCACCATCCACTTCTTGATGGTAGATAAAAGAGAGTAAGTTAAAGCATTAATTCTCCTATCAGATTAATTATGTCCTTGAAGCTTGCTCGTAAAGATTCCTAATATAGCAAATCTTAGGCCCTTGGAAACCATATATGCAACCAAAGTTGCAAAAGTTAACTAACGAGTCTGAGGTTACTAATTATCCAAACTGAGTTTCCAAGAAAAACCACAAATAGGCCCTTGCATATTTACAGTTGTCCCTCTTAAGACCAGTAAGCAAATTAGCTTCCAAGAATAAAAGCTACTCAAAATTGAATAATGAGATGTTGCCCAATCATAATGTGACATCAAAGGGAACCGCTGTATATGGCAGCACAAATTGCCATTACTGGCAATAACTACTTTATAACAATTTGTAGCATTGATCTTTTCTCAACTAAATAACAAACTGGGGTAAATTCATATTTCCTTCTGAACAATTAAGGCATCACATCACCAGAATGGAAACAAGATAAAAACCAAATCGGTACAAAACCAAAGTCCAAAAAGTTCATCCCCTCTGTTAAAGCTGTAAAAAGTTATATTAATCTCAAAAACCAAATTTTGTTTCTCCAGGATGGACAACTGAGGACAGAAATAGAAACAAATCAAGTACACAAGTGCTTCTTACTCACCACAGGTTCCCTTTTATTAAATTCTTGTCAACAGAGTCCTTTGGAATAATGGATCCATTAGCACTCACAGAGAGTCGTGTTAACTTCTTTCTGCAAATAAACAAATAAAGTAGATTTCAGAGTATTGCTCAGTGAAGTTACTGATAATAATTGAATAGACTAGGGACATTAACATATATATGGAGCTTGCCAATTTTAGAAAAGAGGCCACTTAGCTTTTTGCAATGCAAACAAATAAATTAGATATAATTCTGAAAAATTATAGGGTATGACAAATGAAATTATTGACTCAAATTCTAGTTAGAATAATATTTAGAACTACTTCCAACTGTCTAAAAATAAGAGGAATTCTTCTTCCAGTTTCCAAAATGTACTCAAATTCACAACAAAACAACAGTGGCCACGTGAGTTGCTTGCAAGGAAACAGAACCTCTGAGTAACCAGTATCTGTCCCAACATCCTTAGGATTCCGACAGTCTGAGATGTTAATCATTGGATATGGTAAACAGCCACCATAAGTGATAAGTGAAGTTTTGTCAAAACAAAAAGTTATAAACCAGATTAACCTTGACTCGCTGTTACTGATTAAGTCCTTATTCTGCACTAATACAAATAACACTAAAATATCCTCCCCTCTAACAAGATGGTTGTCTCATTGATGGAATTCTACCACCAAATGATGTACCCCCCTGTATATAAATGGGTACAAAGAACAAGTTATTGTAATCTGTTCAAGACTGTTGGGAAATCATATCACGCATATAAAAATTCTTGCATAGAGTTTAGTTATTGGATATTGGTTAAATATTCCACTATTAAAATAATAATTTTAAGCATTTTGGGCACAGAAACTGCGAGCTAATTATATGGCCAATAGACTCATACAAAGCATTAGATCTGACCTGCTTCAAGATAGAATCATATGAATATTGAGATGGTACAAGATAGCACAATGTAGCAGTTTTCTTTGAAAATGATGTCGGCCAGTACATTACAAAATTGATAACTATACCCATATAAAGACAGCATTAGAGTTAACAGTCTTAGATGTTTGGATGTCAAATAATAGATTCACTTTAAACCAAAATTTTAGATTTTTTCTGAATGATAGTTGTTAGTTACCCTACTGAAAGTGATAGGAACTGGTACAACTGCTTGATTAATACAATTTAAGGTAATCACCAAGCATGGCACTTGTTGATTACCTAGGAACCAGTACACATTATGGATCTCAGGAATTACTTTACAAAGAGCAAGACAATCACTAGTTATTCACCTTATGTAACAAGAGCATGTTAAGGCCAAAAAAAAAAGAAAAAAATAATTTAATGGATCATCCAAAGTTTTTGAAGTCACCAGCTTAATGAATCCAAAACCCCCATTAGTTGACCACAAGACTAATAATTTTCTCTATGCTGTAAGTGAACTTGAATTATTAACATTAAAATTCATTTAAAATCTTGAGTGGTACCTAAATTGACAAGAGGCCAAACTGCATGTCAGACCAACAATGTGTTCTGCCACTTCAGTTTCATCTGCACACTGCCTTAAGTGTATCCTAGCATAATAAGTGGTCAGTCTTGCCAGTACCTATAAAACAAATTTTCAGACACAAAAATGAGATACAACATGATGTAAAAAAAATAAAGAAGCTAAAACAACAAGATTATTAGTTAAGTAACAGTACATGTGCAGTCAGAAGTTTGACCTCCTCAACCTGTGGACGTCTCCAACCATTATCATTTCCAGGGTTCTTGTTTTGTTCATTTTCCCTAAAACATTGCCAAGATCCCTATTAGATTTCATCACAACATTGCACCATCATTAAGTAAATAGCCAACAACAACAGTGAATGACTTCATTATCAATTATGAGCAGCCAAATATAACAGAAATATGCTGAAAAATGCATAAAAACTACTTTACTATGGTTTTTGGTACAAACTGTCACTTCCGTTATACTATATAAATAGAAAAGGAAGTTCACAAGGATTAACATGTATGCATTGATAAAAGAAAAGCTGCATGAGTATTTAAATATTTCTATGAAGTTTATGAACATTTCCTACGTCTATGTGGTCTCATGCAATCTGGTTTTTTAAATCATGTTCTCTATCAACAAAAATATTTATCAAGAGAGAATAAATGATATCATGCAATTTATTCACAACCTCGTCTTTAAAGCAAAAGAACATACTACCTTCCTTCAGAGAAATGGTGCAACTTTGCAATTAATATTGTCACAACAGGGGAAAGGAAAAAGGAAAGATAAAAATATATTCACAACCTCGTATTTAAAGCAAAAGAAAATACTACCTTCCTTCAGAGAAATGGCGCAACTTTGCAATTAATATTGTCACAACAGGGGAAAGGAAAAAGGAAATATAAAATAAAAATGAGAAATGGCTGATAAAATAACTTTATAATACAATAGACTTTTAGCATGAGAACTACATATAAAAGGCAATAAGACATTGTCAAACATGCAAGATCAAGTTCAGCAAACCTCACCTCTTATTAATCTATGCCATTAGTTTATTTGTCAGATAGCAAACTGTATAAGATGGGTATTTATTTCGGACTCTAGAAACATGATCCAGAAGAGTGTTATCAGTTACAAGGTCACAAAACTCTGCAGCATCATATACAATTAATACATATTGAATCTCTAGTCCTTTAGGAGAAAGCTGCAAAAGAAAACACAGATGATCTATGTCAAGAAACAGTTAGCAAAGCTATGTGCAAAGCATTGAACAATGTCCAACTGAAAGGTAGAAAAAGTGAAACTTCCAAATTGAAATTCAATCTATTTTGAAAGTCAGTTGTAGAGGAACTATTCTTGGCTGAAGTAAATATTAACCAAAACTTTGAAGTAAATAAACAGGGAAAAGAAAAGACGCACAACTAATTTCAAAGCTCAATGTGAATGAGGCCAGGATGGTTAATAAAATCTGCATAACATAAGGAATCAACTCTAACCCACCAGGGTGAAAACGAATCAAAATCGGACCATATAAAATATTGAAATTCACTTAACCCGAGCCACTAGCATGAAATTCCAAAATTGCATAATAGCCAGAGATTTGAATGAAGGATATCATAATTTGCAAAAGTTCATCCAACCTATTACCTGTGAAATATGTCCAGGAACTGTCATGGTCCTTACAATTGATTTTTCGATCGGATTTGATGTTATGCGATATGTAAGGCCCTTATCAGAAAACCTTGAAAGTAAATGTCCTACAGAACAAAGTTAGAAAATCTCAGCAGATAGCCAGACCGGAAAAGTAAATGCATGTCAAATATTAGCATCAATAATCCAAGAACACCAAATATGCCCTCACCTCCTATTGACCCCAGTTCGAGCACCTTAGTATCAATTTCAGCTACAATAGATTTTAGTGCAAACTTTCCTTTTTCCCATTTCTGCCTTTCTTTATGCAATTTTTTGAATTTCGCAGCTTCAGCTTTCAGAGCTGCTTTTTGCAACTTCTCTTGCTGCATTATAGGTTTTACTCAGTTATGAACACAAAACTAAAAAAGCCAAAAATTTTTTTAGAACATTAAAAAGTACTAACCTCTTTCCTTAGCTTCTTTTCTTCCAACATACGAATTTGCTCCTCCTTTATCATCTTCTTTTTAACCGTTGCTGCATGTGTACTACTTTTATTATCAGAACTTATTTTAGCTTTTCCTTGATGCTTTAGTTTATTACCCATCTGCTCCATGCAAATATTTTCTTTGTCTTGATCATCATTTACCTGATCCAATGCCATCAGTATCTGTTTAAGTACAGCAGCTGGAAATTATTAAAAAAAAAAAAAAAAAACCTAAATCTCCCAAAAGTTCTGCAAAATCTTGTTAAACTTATAAAAGTTAAATAGATGAGCAAGTATCTTCAAGTTAGGTCTGTGTGAAGCAAGCGTGCACGATACACACACACACACACACACACACACATAGAGAGAGAGAGAGAGAGAGAGAGAGAGAGAGAGAGAGAGAGAGAGAGAGAAAGAGAGTTCATTACCCCTTTCCGAAGTGTATTTCAGATGTGATTTTTTTTTAATGAAGTAAGATATAGGTTCTACTTTATTAAGTGCATAAACAATCTATCAATTTATATTATTCCATTTCGCTGTGGTGGACAATTTAAAAAACAGCAAAACCCAACCTTTTTAGCTATTTCAAAAGCTTAACAATGCACCATTTTATATTCATACCTCAAGAGTACGTAAGTCTTTTATATAAATTGGATGAGAAGAACTGACGTCGCACATTGGAATTATATTAGGACTCCCTGAGAAACATACTTCCTGTAATTCCCATAATATAAAAGAGATACTTTTGCATTTTCAAAATCATAGCAAGGTTTCAAGAATCAGACAATCAATCACGTATAAAATAGATGGAGATAGAATATCAACAAACCTAGATGAGATTCATAATCAACAAATGTAGAACACCATTCTAACTCTTCAGACTCATCAATGTCAGAAACCTTTAATCCCTTCTCCTGTTCATTGGCCCCTCTCAAACCGTTTTCAGACTCATTATCAGATTCCAAACAAATCAATCTGCTTATTCCTGTTAGGAAAGGAAACCAAACCAGAAAGTTAAAAGTAAATGTTAAGCAAAGGGGCAAATGATGGTAACCCAATAGTGTTTATTTTTAACAAACAAAGGACTTTGAACAAAATCAAACACAAAAAAGGGGATGAAATGCCAATAACTCCATAATGGCTCCGCAAAGCAAAAGCATTAAGAAAACAAAAACAAAAACTCAAAATGGAAAATAACAGCATTGAATCCCAAAATAGCGAATTACTTTATCCACAAACCCTTAATAGAACAAACCTATTTTAACTGCAATAACATGAAAAGAATTACATTCCATGATTTAAAAAAGCTTTAGTTCTATTTGGTTGCAAGTTTGCAACTTGCTTTTTGCTTCTAGAAGCAAGAAAGTTTAAAGAATGCCTTCGGATACAAAAGCATACAACATTTTTGAATGGTTAAAGTTAAAACAATCTATATCTGCTCGAATGCAGGTTATATTTTAGCTATGCACTAATTTTTACTCCTACATAGTTTTCGTTCATACCATTGCTTTTGAATTTTATCAGATTACCACTCAAAATAAACCATAATCCAATAATTTCATTTCCAATTAAAATGAAAATGACTAATAAAATTCAAACTACAACCTAATATTTAAACCAATCTTCAAAGATAAACAAATGGAAGTAAGTAAGAAGGGAAAGGAACATACCAGAGAGCTTGTTATCTTCAAGTTAAGGATCCGAAACCCTAAAGGAAGGGCCAGCATTTGAGCACCAGACGACCGAAGGTTCAGACATCGGAGTCTCGGCCACGAAAGAATGAGTTGAACCGGAGGCCAAGAAGGGGCCCAACGAGGTTTTTTGCGGGGTAGGTTCATCGTCGAGGACCAGAACCGGAGGGAAAAGACTGCTCGGTTCGGTTCTAGGCTTCCTACAGATGGATGGCAGTGGGGTGTTTGGGTTGTCTTCATCGGATAAGATGATTGGATACGACATTGAAGCTACTACCGTATACTGCTAATTGGACTCTCAGAAAAAACAAAGAGATTTGAGGGAGGTTTTGGTTTTGCAGTTTGATTGGCTTCGAATGAGCGCGGGACTGTTGGAAGCTAAAAGTTGTGTTTGGTTATGGGAATTAAGGAATTTCTGGGCTGGTTTAGATACAATTTCGGGCTTCTACAAAAGGTCCACCCAAGTTTTAACAGTAATATCCACGTCCTGGATTTTGGGCCAAAAACTTTTATTTTTTTGGAGTTTATTTTAGGAAAAATTCTTTCTTATATCGTTAGTAAAAGTATTTATGAGTTACGTTAGGTCGTTTGCGATTTGATATTTTTAGATTCCTTGTTTAGATTTAAATCTAGCCAGATTAGATTGGATTTAAAAGTTTAAGTTATGATTTAAATAATAATAAAAATTTTAATAAATTATTTTGATATTAATCATAATTAAATTTAAATATTTTTTATTATTAAGCCTTGACTTAAATTAGAAAACCTTTTATCCAAAACCCAACCTAGGCACCCGAGTATAGAGCTAATTTTTAGGGAAGATTTTAGATTCAAAAATAAAATTAACAAGTGACATCAAAATCCTTACAATATATTAAAAAAAATAAAGTGAAAGACATTTAACAGCCTTTTAATCCTTTTATTAAACTATTATAAAAAATAAACTCTCAATTTTTTTCATACTTGAAGTCATGATTAAATTCCAATCATTGAAATTAAAAATTCATTATTTTACCAATAAATTATATGACTATTGATGTGCACATGCATATATATATATATATATATATTTGATCTAGTAATTCATGTATTCATGTTATATTCGTCTAGTTTATCATGTTATAATTATGCTTAAAATTTTTTATATTTATATCAATTTTGATTTATTTATAGTTCATATTAGACTGACTTTGAGAATGTATTCATGTCCTATCATATCATATTTTATAGATATTATATTCGTGTAACTGTATCAACACGTCTAATATATATACACACACACACAAAAAGCTCCTAGATTTTTTTTAAATAACTATACACTTTTATCATATACAAATTAACCTTTATCCTTTTGTTTGTGCCTAAATAAACCTATATTTCAAATGAAATAGTAATTTATGTTAAATGTTTATATAGATAAAAATTAAAAGGTTAAGACTTATTTAAGTATAAATTGTATATGAAATACTTATTTGGATATAAATTAAAGGTGACAATATTTGACATAACATGACAAAAATAACTAAAACACAACACAAAAAATTAACATGAATATGAATATACAAATATTTCAAAATCTATGTAACATTGTCAAAACGTTCAAAAAACAAAATCGTCATGAGTCGTCACTAATCTCTATTTATCCAAGTGCGATTTGCAATCTATATGAATATATCATTTTTAGAGTTATTTCAAGGTTTGACTAAGATATTTTTAAAAAAATAGGTTACAGTCGATTTCTTTGAAATTAAATTTGGCAACACAATTATACGTGAGGAATGATTAATACTCTTATTACGTTTATCTAGAAATAGCATCTAATTAATCTTATTACCCTACATTCATCGTAATTAATGGTCTTTTATCCTTATTTATTTCAATTATTCAAATATTTAACAACAGAAAAAGTTTTAATTCTCCTTTCTCAATTTTGGAGAATTTTTTAATAATTTTCTCCATCCCAAAAGTGTTATTTATTTGATAACTAAAATTTAAATCGACTAAATTTCATTTTTTTAAGTAAAATTTAAAAGTTGAGACATGATTCACAATTAAATTAGTTCACATATTTGTATAAGATTTTTATATAATTAATATTTTAATAAATTAGATGTTAGATTTAACAATATAATTATATTCGTTATGCATATAAAGTTTCGAATTGATCTAATAGTTTTATCATATCAATAAAGACTATTATTTTTTTAATATATATATTTAAAGGCTAAAATTTTTTATATCGAAGAAATAGTTAAACATTTTAATTTATTGAAAACTTAGAGTGCATGATTTATGTGAGAAAAATATAATTTGCAATTTTAATTTAATCAAAACATCCATTATTTACGTGAATAAAATATGAAATATGATGGTCAGATTACTTCAATATAAATCATAGAAAAAGCTATGTAAATATATAAAATTAATTTAGTTTTGCACTAGTGTAAGTAAATTATCTTAAAGCTTTGCTAATAAATTATTTTGCAAGTTTTTTTTAAAAAAAAATCTTAAAATTTGAATAATATTAGTATATTAAAGAAAATGTTCACACACACATTCATATCAATAAAGGGTTACCAAATAAGCATATAGTACATATGTTCATGGGTCATGCTTGCTTATGCCTTGCTCGAAATATATATAGTTTTTTTCTTTATTTTTATGCATATTTATAAATAAATAATCTAAGTTTATTTAGATTGCTCATATTATATATTTTTCATTTTTTAATTTAATTTTTAATTATCAAGTGTATTTTTAATAAGTTTTCTTGTTAATATTCTTTTTAAAATGTATAGTATTCATTATAAAAATATTTCAAAAAATTAATAACGACCAAAATAAAATTTTAACTATTATTACAAGATATATATAATTATATTATAAAATTATAAATTTTGCAATTAAAAAAAATTTATTCAAGCCAAGCAAAGCCAGAGCTTAAAACTCTTTATATATAGCTCGATATATTTTTTAAACAAAATTTTTTTATTTAAACTTATATTTTAGACATAATATTGTCATCAAATACTATCAAATATTGGATAAAATTTCAAATCTAGGTGAATAATCTTGAATAATTTCACTTTACATATATATATATATATATATGATGTACTGATTTGGCGTAAGAGTAAAGCGAGATCCCATTTCCCGCCTTTGGTTGCTTGCCTTACGCCCACCGCCCAAACCCTTGTGTGTAGCCAACCCATTCACGTGACCTGTGCCCTAATAGTTTCCCTTTGTCTTCGATACTCCAGCTCGAGCTGTTCAGACAAGATTCTAGTTAGTTTGGAAAAAAAAACTCGTTTTATTATTAAAATATTAAAATATCTTTAATAAAAGTTTTATATTAATATTTTTATATTTTATAATTAAATTTAAATAAAAATATTTTTTATTAATTCAATTATAAACTAAATTGATATAGCTCAATTAAAAAATTTTTATCTTAACTTTGATCTAGTTCAAGTCGGACGATATGAGCAATTGGGGTTTAAGTCTACTCCTGCTTTCACTGTGAAAGGATTAAGTAGTTAACTATGCCTAGTATTTCTTACTATTAATCCAACTTGAAAGCCCAGTGCACAGCAAATATATATATATATATGGTACCTGTTTGATATTCGGGATAAGAGAGAGGATATATTTACATACATACATAAATAAAACCAATGAAATGATAGTAAAATTGATGCATATATATGGTACCTGTTTGATATATATACATACATACATGCATAAAAGCAATCAAATGATAGTAAAATTTATACATCAATTGAATTCTATGGTATGGGAATTTATAAAAGTAACGTAATCCATCAAATTATTGTATTATGATGGCTATCAAGTTTTGGCACCACAATTTTGATCTGAAAAAAAAAAAAGGGAAGAAGAAGAAGAAGAAGGAACCCTTGTTGCATTAACAACGAATACGAAAGCATGGGTTGTGGTGCACGTGATGGACCATGGGGTTCCTCCAGCATTGGCTCATCCCAGACCATAACATAAATCATAAATGGAACAATCACCAATTCGAAAAACGATCCTCTCAAAGTCAATTTATGTGATTTTTCAATCAATTCGTGCCTGCTTTAAGCTTTAGCAGGCATGCTGCAAGTCAGTGCCAGCCCCGCTCATGGCCGATCGCTTGGGCGCAGGATGAGGTTCGATTCCACACGCATCATGAGCCTGATGAAATAGGACTACATCTAATTTAGACATGGTCACAACCTTCCCATCTCCTTACAACCTGAGATTGTCATGGTTTGAGGGCACAAAGGTAGCCCCCCCAATCACATTTACATTGTCCCCTTTTGACATACTGACCCTTTTGATTTGAAGCATTGCTTCTTCATAATCAATGCCTGGGGACCATTGTCCATATTGCTTTTAAATTTCTACACTGTTTTGACTTAGGTGCACCAAGAAATACAAATTTTTAATTGTTTTTTTCCCTTCAAGTCAACCATGAAAGCCTTTTTAAGATCTTTTCATAATTTTGCAACAATAATAACAATAATTCTACTTCTGATAAATCCTTACTTTTTCATTGTTACGTGATTTAAAGGTTAGTAATATCTTTTTATCTCTTGATATTAGATTTTAGTGTAAAGAAGATCGTAGCTTTAATAAAAAAAATCATACATATTAATATTTAAATTTAAAATTAAAAAAATATTTTTTAAAAATAATTATACGTATTAATTAAATTAAATTTGTATACAGAGTATACAATATATACGGAAAATCACCTTATTTATGAAGGCCATGTATATGCTCAGCGACAGGTAGAAAAAGTCTGATTAGATTAGATTTTTCTTATTCATTATTTTCGATGATTTATACTTCCTTTTAATAATGCAAAAGAATTGCTGGCTGCTGTTGATCAATGTGTCATCAACACGGAAATAAAATTAGGAAACATGCATGCTTTGCACTAGGTAAAATTAAAAAAAATATAATGTCTCAAAGATCTGTATTTGGATTTGGATGGTTAAATTTGGTAGTTTTGTTGCAGCATTCTAAGGGCCCTCAAGTTGTAACATAAATCACGGATTAAATTGATTCTCAAATAATACGATAGCCGCTATTTAAATCTTTAACAAATTTAAACAAGTATAATTTTTTTCAAAGTTTTGTGGGGCTGCTGGAGGTTGGTAGCTTTGTTTCACCATGAGCTGGCTAAATTGGCCTCTGTTAGACACCAGACGTGTGTGCTCACAGAGAGAGGGTTTATTATAGGCCGGAGCCATCACTTCCAATTTGCCAAGCACTGATCATTCCACTAATAAGGTTTGAAATAAAAAAAAAAACACCCTAACTTTGAATTTTCAAGCAGCTTCCGAGAAATTGGAGGGATTCCACTAATTCCTTATCAAGTTCCAATCTTCATTAAAATTCAAAATTCGGATTTCGGCTAATTGATTCTTGAAATTTTAAAAATATGATATTTGATAAATTTTAAATTCAAATTCGAATATCTATAACTCGTTTTTTTATTCTCATATTTTTAATTCGTGGTTTGCTTTATAAAAAAGGAATAATAGTAAATAATTTATGCAATCACAACCTTAGGAAGATCTGTACAAAAATTTAGTTGCAAAACAGTATGAAAAGAATCAACATAATCTTTGTTTTCATTATAACAACAAAGCCTGGAAATAACATGAACTTAATATTTCATGTGCTGTTGTTGTTGTTCCCGGAAGCATATTCTTCAAAAAGAGTCCTGGTTTTTGTTTGGTCTTTTCTGGTGACAGCCTGCTTCACTACTCTGCCTTAAAAAGGTCTCCATCTCAAAGGCCTTAATTAGCCGTATAAATCGATGTTTAGCGTATGTATTTCAATTTGAGGACAAAGGAGGACCCCCTTCAGCTGATAATTTGAGCTCCCTCCACGTGATTTTTCGTTCATGAAGTTCTCGATCACCCTCCCCCCCAATCTGAAAATGATTGCAGAGCCCCACCCCAGTGTCGGTCTCCCTCCATGTATTGTTTTTTTTTCTTTTTTCGTATGAATCAGTAAACAGTTCAACTGTGACCAAAAGAACCAGGAGGTCACTAGGCGCAACAATGTATCCAAAGTATTTTCTTACCTTGTTATCACGGATTTAATTTACAGTCTTAGACTTGTTTTCATTATTATTGCTAGAAACATCGACTATGAAGAAAATTAAAATCACAAAATAATGATATAATAATGATATTAATGCATGATTCATGAACATTGGCAAGTGCTGTGTTGGTGTCTTGTTGCAAAAATTGCTAGAACGAAGGGCCATTAGTGTTGCACTAGGTGTATATAGGAAAATTAGGTCCACAAATCCGTGCTGCTAGAAGCTGTTCCCCGGTCCCTATTTCCAGTGTTTGTTTAAGATTAATTGGTGAATGGTGGTTTATCGACCAACATATATGAGCAATAAGGGTAAAACATGAGAATATTTTATCCAAACTCTTCATTCTTCATAAAATACTTGTATATAACATTTATATACAATACATATTTGAATATAAGTATGAAAATATAATTATTTGAACATACAAAAAATTTTAAACATATAAATATCGAATTACATATTAATATCTAACTCTTGGACTCATCCAACATATAAACTTATCATCGAGAGATGAATATAAAATGAAAAAATATTGCAAAGCCTCCTTGGAATTTTCAATTATAAGGATACAAACTTAACCAAGACAGTCCAAAATGACACCCTTCAATAGTATTTTGACGGGTTAACGGGAGCTCTTCTTTTCTGGGCCACATGCTACCATTTTCAAGCCAAAGACAGCAGGAGACATAGATGTTGACTCTTAATAGACAATATTACTCACGTATAGAATTAATACAAAGTCCGATGTCGTTTTCGATTTCGATTAATGCCACCACTTGTCGATCCATGAATATGTAGATAGCCTACAACTAGTTTGCCTTCTGTATAAGAGAAAGGCAACCTGAAGATGTTACTCACAGCAAAGAGATTGGAAATATTAAAACCATATACGATGGCTAGGGTTCCTTGCAAGCATCTTGTTCTTGTTGCTTCTTTCATATTTTTCTTCATCTTTACAACAGCTAGAGGTAAATTTTTTTTGAATCTCCAACCGAATTGTCTAGCGTTAATAATAAGTTCAATATTTGATATATATATATATATATATGTATGTATATGTATGGAGTTTCATGATCCTAACGTTTTGTTCTTTTTTTTTTCAGCAAGAAATATGCCATTGGCTAAGGAAATTCAGAAAGTTCCTGATGATCAAATGCTTACAGCAACTGAAAATCATGGAGCACCCAATATTAGTGTTGATGAATTAGTATCTATGGACTACACTCCAGCAACAAGGAAGCCTCCAATCCATAACTAAGTAGCGAAATTTTGTAAAACAACTACTAGCTAGTTCAGTTCTTTTTATTCCCCTTTATATATTTGAGTGTATACATTTCTACATACTAGGAAGGTTAAAACAACGAAAGAAATGGTTTACAAATATGATCAGAATCAAGCAAGACTGTCAGATTTGTTTATATATAGATATTTACATACTCCCTAGGTTTTATTCAGTATCTAGTAGGCATGGAGAAAACTTGGATTGTATCAGTCTTTAATTTTCAATCAGTAAACTGAATATCAGTGATTCCCCACCAGACATAAAATGGTGCAAACAGCAGCAAGAGGCACTAATTTACCCGAAACTTTTTGCATGAAACATAAATATCAATCAAGCAGCAAAATAACAAAAGAGAGAGCCCAAGTTTTCATAAATTGCTACTGCATAAAATTGTTGTGATTAGTTTTGGATCAGGTTGATTATTGATATCAATTTGGGAAATTAAACCCTCCGAAGTTCAGTAAAACCCTTGTTTTGGAATAAATTTAGTGAAATAAACAAGTCAACTGAAGTCCCTAGAATTATGCTTGGAGAGATCACAGTAAACATCAACACCCCATTTGCTGTAAAGAAAAGTTCTCACAAATATTGAAAATTTAGTCACAAAATAACCTTGGTTGCACTGTATAGAAAGTTCAATGCACTGTTATGATATGGTTCTTTCAAGCCAGAAGCCAAGAAAGATTTCATGCTGTGAAAATAAAAAGTTAATTTAGATTTGCTTTTATTCATATTCATACTGTTGCAACACGACAAGGAAAAAAAAAGAAAATATAGTATTTGATTGATATGAAATGTAGTGCATGAGACCTGCTGCTTAACAGATTAATGATGAAAGTTCATTTCAGAAAATTGTGTAATCTCTCTGCAGTCTCTAATTTCTCGTCACTTTAATTCTTTGGTATAAATAATAATAAAAAAATTATAAATATTAAGATTCAAACTCCATACTTAATGAATGTACCCTTCAAAGTTAACTAAATAAACAAACTAAGCTAAACACAGATTTTCTTCGGTTGACTCTAGACTTTGATTTCAGATGAAGTAAACCAAAGTTTTAATGATAGTTTTCAATATAACATAGCTACGTAGACCGACTAGTTTTTCCCCAAACTGACAATAGCCTATGTTTTGGGGACTGCAGGGGAAACTTAAGGAAGGGGGAGAGAAAACAGGAAAATATTGGTTAGTGGGAGGAGGGTGATTTTTTAATTGTTGAGGTTATTAGAATTTGATGTTTGATCTATGATCGATGAAATTAAAAATTTAATATTTTATTAATAGAGTACATGATTGTTAATACGAGAAATTTTAATTTTTTAAATTACTTTAAAAGTAAGAAAGGAAAAGAGATGATCAAATTTATATTATCCACACTTTTAATATTTTCTCTATCCCTAATATTTAAGAGCACAAAACTCTACTTTGAGTCTCGTACGGATCAAAATATTTGGGAAGGAAGGTTTTTGTGCGATGACTAATAGTCGATTATTAGGATTTAATTATAAAACGATACTTCTTAGCGTTTTCAAAGTCCAAATGAACCTTGTAGGCCCTATAATGGAAGAAGGAAAAAGGCTTAAGAGAAACTCTGAAGACTTCAAATTTCAACATGCTGCTGACAAGGGGACGAGGCTGCTCATGCTATGGTTAAGTTTAGTTTAACCTAGTGAAAATTCATTTTAGATCGGAGAATCGCATGTAGATATCCATCAAGTTGCAATGAGTGATGTCATTAATACGTATCTTTATTTTAAAAAAATCCAAATGAACCTTGAGAAATAAGATGCAATTTAATTAAGTTGTACGACTGCCTAGACATTTGAGTTAGTCTTGCGATGTGCTCCTATAGATAGAGAAATAATGGAGAGACACCGAGACATGATGGCTCTTTAAAAAGAAAAAACAAACAACAAAAGCAACAAGCTAGCTAGCCATAATCTTTTCAACAAGACATATTTATGTTTCCTGGGTAATTAGTACATGAAATGAAGCATATATGCAAAAAGCGAAAAATCAATGCACCAATCAGCACCGTATAATTAGTAATACGTTGCTTTGATGAGGTAAAATCAAGACTGATATAAATAACTGTATTATTATAAAAATATAATCGAATTTAATGTCATAAGTAAAATAATATAAAATTAATTAATAAATTTATAAAAAATTAAATAAATTTAGTAAATAATAAAATAAAGATATAAATATCTTTTAAACTTTTTGTTGTAATAATTTTTTAACAAAGATTAACATTTTAAAAAAACTATCCACTTATTCTTAAAATTTACATAATTTCTTTCAAAAAGGCTGCCATATATAATTTATTTGTCTTCCAAAACTCTTAACAAAGATTAACATCTTAAAAAAACTATCCACTTCTTCTTAAAATTTACATTTTTTTAAAAAGAAGGCTACCATATATAATTTTATTTGTCTTCCAAAACATGTATATATCTTTTTAACCGACACAGTGGATGTGTATACTTTTAATTTTATTATAAAATTTCTAAAGTGAAACCAAATTAGTTGAAATATTAACAAAAAAATATTTTATAAATTAAATAATTGTATAAAATTGATGGAAATTGGTAAGCCTGCTGACTTACAAACAAAATAATAATCGCATCTATAAGAGAAAAAGACGGTAGATATAGAGAAAATGCTACTTTTCTTGTTCAATTCTGTATGTTTACATTAACATGCTATGGCCTTTATATAGGCATCAAGCTAGGTCTGTATCAATTATTGAGATTACGATCTTGTAACCATAATCAGAATATTATGAAGATTACGATCCCGTAATCATAATCAAATATTAGGAAATCCTTAGTTATAATAAGTCTAATATTCCATAACATATCATGGAGATTACGACCTTATAATAGTAATCAAAATATTCCATAATACTCCCATTTTGGACAAACTATTATTTCCTAACTGGAAACTTCTCTAGGAAAAGTACTTTACAACCCGTGGGCCTTCTACCTCCATGTGGCATTACTTTATCAGGCTTTCGCCCATTACAAAAAATTCCCTACTGCTACCTCCAATAGGAGTCTAGGCTGTGTCTTAGTCCCAGTGTGGCTGATCATCCTCTCGGACTAGCTACTGATCATCGCCTTGGCAAGCTATTGCCTCGCCAACTAGTTAATCAGAAGTAAGCCCCTCCGCGGGCGAATTTCTATTTTTACTCCTCAGCCTATGGGGTATTAGTAGTCGTTTTCAGCTATTGTTCCCCTCTCAAGGGTAAGTTCATACGTGTTATTCACTCATCTACCAATGGAACCACCACTTGTTGTTTAACTTGCATGTATTAAACATGCTGCCAGCATTCATCCTAAGCTAGGATCAAACTCTCCATGAGATTCATAGTTGTTAAAAATCGATCAAAAGGGAAAAAGAGTACAGTGTATAGCCCATATAATTCTTCCTTTTAATTGTATCTAATGAGTATTTCAAGGTTTAATATTTTCAGGGTATGTCACCCCAAGAACAAATCAGCCTTGCACCTTGTGTATTCACCTTATACCAATGCTATATCAAAATTTTTTGAAGGTTAACATTGGCAATGTTTGTGTAAATAGGTCTACAAGATTATTTGCGGAGCTAATTTATTTGACGCCAACTTATCAACTTTCTTGAAGTTCTGTGTATAGAAGAACTTTAGCAACATGTGCTTGGTCCTATGTCTATTAATATATTCACCCTTTACTTGCACTATGCACACAACATTATCCTCGTAAAAAACCATGGGTGAATCTATAATCAGTTTTATACCATAAAAATTATGTATATGAGATATAACGGATCTTAACCAAATGCACTCTCTCCAAGTCTCATAAAAGACGATAATCTCAAAATGGTTGGAGGATTTTGCGACTAGCGTCTGTTTTAAATATCACAAAGATATGGTAGTATTATTATAACAAAATAAATAACCAATTTGTGAGGAAGTTTTGTGCGGATTAAATTTACATCTTGCAGCAGTGTATCCAACTAACACTGAATTAGTGGATTTTTTAGAATGGAATAAACCCAAGTCCATGGTTCTATAGAGATAGTGGAAGATATATTTAATCTCATTCTAATGCCTCTTATTGGCTAAGAAATAAATCTTGCCAAAAGATTTACTGCAAAAGCAATATCAGGTCTCATACATTGTGTTAAATACATTAATTCCCTTATTGTATTAAGACAAGGTACTTCAAGACCAAATATTTCCTTTTTTTTTGGTTTTTTAGGATAAAAAAGTCCTTTTTGGGTTTGAGAGACCTAACTACCATGGGTGTGCTTAATGAATGAGCTTTGTCCATATTAAATCTTTTAAGCAGTTGCCCGATGTAAACCAACTAATGGACAACTATTCCATTTTCCTTGTGCTCGAGCTCAAGACTAAGACATAATTTGGGTTTTCCCAAATCCTTAACTTTGAATTCCCATTTTAGGTACTCAATAATTTCATTTAACTCTTTAAAAGCCTATTAAATTCATGTCATCGAAATAAACTACCATTATAGCAAATCTGTTATCAGATTTGTTAATGAACACATATGGGCAAATATAATCATTCTTGTATCATTTTCTAATAAGATACTAGCTTAAACATTGAAACCACATGTGGTCGATTGCTTTAACCCATATAAAGATCTTTGCAACTTTATTGAGAATGAGTTAGGAGAAACCTATGCTTTAGGCATTTTGAATCTTGTAGGAATCTTCATATAAATATTGGAATCCAACAAATCATAAAGATAATCCGTCACTACGTCTATAAGACGCATATATGTTTCTCTCTAAGATTACTAAACTAATCAAGAAATAAAATATGATCGTGTCCATTATCGGTGAATACGTCTTATCTTAATCAATCCCAAGTCTATAAGAGAATCATTGGGCTACGAGTAGGGCCTTGTTCCTCGCAACTTCGTTTTTTTTATTTCTTTTATGAACAAAAACCCATTTACATCCAATGGGCTTTACATTGTAAAGCCAGGGGTTCAAGTAACAGGCTCTAAAACCTTATGCGTAGTTAAAGAAGCAAATTCAACCATGATTACTTTTTCCCATTTAGTCTAATCTTACTTTTGATGACATTCTATTATAGATCATGGTTTATGATCATCATCATAATGTCATTAGCTACTGAATATACAAACATACTATCAATAATGATCTTATTCTGACCCTAAATTTGTTACATTAGGTAGCGAGAAATTTAGTACTCCCTAGGTTAATGATCTTCGCATGGGTTGTTTCTTTAGAGGCATCATGCTCGTCTAGTGTATGTTTAACTCTAGGTTCTTCAAGAGCAGGCTCTTCAGAAGTAGATTCCAAATTCTTTCTATTTCATTTTTTATGAACAATATTAGACATCTATGTTTTTAGCTTATACTATCTTGATCCATTTGCAGTAGTTTATCGAGGACTTCAATCCTAGCTGCAGCATTTATAGCCAGGATACGTGACTTATAACCCTTGTAGCATCATTAAATGTAATAGGAATTCGGTTTGTAATTTTCTACATATGTATAACTTTTTGTACGTAATTTTTAAACTCATAGTTTATTGGGTCTAAATTGGATCAATGCTTATTTTTGCTTTGTGGCTAATGAAATGTTAAGTATCCCCATCGATGAAAACATTGTTTCATCAAAATGGTAATCCGTGAATTGTGCAGTAAAAAGATCACCCGTCATAGGCTCTAGAAACCTGATTATGGAAGGTGAATTAAACCTAGTGCAAATCTTAAGACACCATTAGAAACGCATTTTGTCATCTTTAGTGGTGCAATAGGCACCTACACTAAACTTCCAAAAGTGCAAAAATATAAAATATCAGGTTTATAACCTAGAACCAATTATATGGGGGACTGCGTTAGTCTAAGAGTGGGGCATAATCTAATGAGTGCCGCTGTATGCATAGCAGCATGGCCTAAATAGAAATGTTGAGCTTTGTCCTTAACAGAAGGTTAAAAATAATGATTTGGATGCATTTTATCAATGATTCTGCTAATCCATTTTATGCACAGTGATGCACAAACACATTAAAACTTTGCCCGCATTGTCTATCTCGATGCTCTTGATTGGATAATTGAGAAAGCGTGTTTGGAGCTTTATTATCTGTGCAAGTAAATGTGCAAAGGCACTATTGCATATGGATAATAGGCAAATTTCAAACTATTTGCAAGATGCGTCCACTAGAACGATAAAATATTAGAATGGTCTAGTTATAGGATGTATGGGCCCATAAATATCACTTTGGATCGTTTGAAGGAAAGTTAGTGATTCCAGATCCACCTTCGAAATGAAGATCTAGTGATGAGCTTATTTTGTGAGCATATCTCGCAAGTGTAATCCTTAGACAACAACATTTTTTTGTCATTTAAGTAGGTCTCTCATAGTATTAAGGAAGATTTTATGCATCATTGTAGCTCCCAGGTGATTTAGGCGATGATGCCATAGTCCAAACTTATCGAGATTCACTAGTCTCCAAGACATGGTAGTGTAAGATTCATAAGCTCAGATTTGAACCCAATAAATACCTATACTGAAAGTCTTTAGCCTTTTATGGATGATCTTCTAGTCTATCTTGTATCAAATTACGTAAAGATTGGGTCTATTATTGTCAACTAGTGTTTAAGTATGATATTTATTCTTAAGGATCTCTCTGAAGCTAAGTAAATTCCTTTTAGAATTTACACTTAGCAATGCATCCTTTATTTGCAACTTGGTACCATTCGGCAGTATAAGTATGGCATTGCTTGATCTTGAGGAATTTTTAATCATCCAAGGTATATTTATTTAAAATAAGAATAACCCTATAATAATCCAATTGTATCTAGATTTACGTAAAGCAAACAACTTTTTAAACATACTTATCCATCCACTAAGTAGGTCCTATACCCTGCTTTTCAATCCTACTAAGGGTTAATCAATTTTCTTGGACTTCTCCCTTTTGATCATTAATAGAGTCTGTGGACTTGAAGAGTAATGAAGTGAATGTCTCAATGGCATGCTTTTCAGTACACTTGGCTTTACTAGACTGCTGTTAGTCCCTAACATGTTTTGTGCATGACAAGTATGTGACCATTGCCTTGATACTAGTGACAACCATTATCTTGCTTTCCATAGGGCTTTTTGTCATTTCCATGATTAGGGCCTAGATTCTTATTGCGATTATCCCTACTGCCATTTTTTCTAGAGGGTTGCCCACGTCTGCAGTCTCGACCCTTAATTTGGCATTCCGTTTGTAGAGCTAGCATTGCTTCAGGCAGAGCTTTGAACGCAGCAGGTCTCATATCATGGTTTTTAAGCAACAATTCATTGTTTTGCCCAGCAATCAGGAGGCATTCAATTAGCTTTAAATACTTATTATACTGAAGCACTTTGTACTGCTTCTAGAGTATCAAGTTCTACACATGGAAAATGGAAAAAGTCTTCTCCAAAAGTTTTTCCTAAGAGAGTTTGGTCCCACATAACTCAAGGCAAGGGAAATGTCATACAAGGCCAAGTTATAATCATTCATGGCCTTAAAATCCTACAATCTCAAGTGCATCAAATTATGTTAGGCTTTAGGGAGAATTACGATTTTGTAGGATCATATCGTTCCATAAGTCTGGCCCACAAAGCTGCAGATCATGCACTGACAGATACAGAGTTTTCAGGCTTTCATGTATATGTCACCTCAAAAAAATCAAGGCATTCACCTTATCTTTGACATTGGCTTAATCATCTGTGATGATGGCACTTGACAATCCTAGTCCTTCCAGGTGGATCTCCATGTCCAAGCACCAAGATAGATAGTAGGATCCACTCACATTAAGGACGTAGAATTTTGACTTTTCAATGTTAGCCATAGTTTGCACATCAAAAGAACCACAAATTATACAATTTCAAGTGCCAAGAAAATAACATAACAAGTTTTAAGTAAATGTGTATGTAATTAAACAAATTTGGACATTCATAAGTAAATTTGACAACTTCGAGTGTCAAGAAAGATTCTTTAAGATTTCAAAAAATTCCTTTACTTTTTTAGACCAATTGCAAACTAGTCCTAATCTTGAAACCCTAGGGTTTTTTTACAAATGTACCACTTCTAGTGGTTTTCAATGTCATTCAGGGTCACGACTTGGTTAGGCATCTCGCCATCACTTCGAAGGTGACTTTGTCCAACCAAAAGGCCGCACCATTTGTTGGGAATTATAGTTCAAGGGTTTTAATTTTTGGGGTTTCCTTAATTTAAAAAGTTTATCTGCAACTGGTGGCGAGGAAGAAAAGCTTAGCTGGCGTGTAGATCAGATTCTTCAAGAACCGGTGAAGCCAAGATTTAAGCTTTTTAACTTTTTTTAGTTGTTTCAAGCTCCAATGGTGCCATTTTACCAATATATATATATATATATATTTTAAACTAGTTTCAGACTAGATAACAACTATTTTGATGGTTTAAAGCTTGCTCATTATTGTGTAAACATAAAATTACTATTGCTTTTATTATTTATGTTGAATCAGTATATGTTACTCATCAAAGTAAATTGTTAGTATCTTCATGAAGATATAAACCAAGTCAATAAAAATAAAACATAATTGATTTATCAATTTTCTTACCTTTTGGAGTGGTCATGCTAATAACATGTTGTGAAATTGATGGAAATTGGTGAGCTTGGTGGCTTGTAAGCAAAAC
>JBBYHO010000008.1:9882494-9940809 GCA_038382025.1 Adansonia gregorii | reverse complement strand
AATCAATATCTGTATAAAATTTAAAATTTCACGTAATATAATATGTCAGCATTTAAACGGTTTTCGTAATATTGTTACTTATTTTTTTATTTGTAATAAATTTTAAAATATAAATTAAAATATTAAATTTAATAATATAAAGATTAAAATATTTTTTTTTGTATGAGAATTTTCACCAATTATGTTCGATACATTTCATGCTACTAAGTAAATCAAAACTTCTTTTATAATACATCATTTGTAGAATTTTTTTTTAATTTAACAAAAAAGTTAAGAAATTATCATGCTTACATTTTTAATTATATTTATTTTGTATATATTTGAAAAATATGTTAACTCTTTAATTTTATTGGTAAAATTTAAACATATGACTGAAGTTGTATAAGATGATTTTTCATAAATCAAAGATTATGGTAATTATTTATATATGGTCTAGTTGTAAACAAAGTAGATAGAAAATAATTTGTCACCTTTTAGAAAAATGTATCTTTATTCATCTTCTATTGTAATGAAATTTATGGGAAAAAAAATCTAATCTAGATATATTATTATTGTTTCAATTATTAGCTTCCCTTGTAGTTGTAGGGATGGCCATTAAATATGAATTTGCTATCCAGATAAGTGGGTAGCCGAAATCTTTAATGCAGTTTCAATGCTTATATAATTGCTTCTCAGATCTAACCATTTTCTCTGCTCTTGCTTTCAATTGTCACATGGGCATACTTCAGGAAGGATCGTACGTTCGCCTAATCTATGTATCATTTTTGTTTAATTCAAAAAAAGAACGTTGAATGGATTACATTTTTATTTTTTATATATAACACCTTTACTGATTTTATTTGATATTTATTAACATTTTCTTGATTATAATAAAAATTATATTAATGACAAATTACAGCTCCTTTTAACAAAAATAGTTTTATGTTAAAAGTTTTTATAGATTGAGGCAAATCCAATCATATTTAAATAGTAAAAAGTTTTGTTTATCTAGTCTCGTATCAAGCTTAACTTAGAAGATCCAAAAGTTTATTTTATTATTTAAAATATATTAAAATATTAAATTTTATTTTTATATTATTTTTAAAATTAAATTTAAATAAAAATATTTTTATTAATTAAATAATATCCGAAACCCACTTGAGTTATAAACATTAAATTTCAAATTCAACCTAATTTAAATAAATAGGATGGTTCAATTCTTAAATAAATTTATATTTCACACTATAATAATTTACGGGTAATTTTGGAGACTTCAGGACAATATACTCAGATTTTAATAATAACTAAACATAACTTTGTTTTTCTCCTTGATAAAATATAATTGTGACGAAGTTAGTTTTTCAACCTTGAATTGATGGGAAATTTTAGTTGTTTTAATCCTCACCATGACATTTAACTTATCATATATGTCCGCAGTCGCTATGCTGGGAATAAATTTTGAAATATGATATTTATATTTATATATGATAAATATAATTATTTAATTCTTAAGCGATAAATTTAAAGTTTAAATTGAATAACTATTACAAATTACATGATTAATTAAATGATATGAACACAATAAAAAATAATTAAAATATGATATGAAAAATATACTCAAACATAAATAGACGAACGTGTTAAGATCTACAAAAAATTAATTATTAGATTGTCAAAATTATATAAAAATATAACACTTGAATATAATTATCTAACAAAAAGTATGAATTCAAACATGACATGCAATCAAAAATTAAGAGTCACCTAAATAGTTTCAGTTAAGCTTGATAATTTTATATACATATAATTATATAATATAAAAAAATAAAAAAAATATGATATAATATGATAAGAATATGACAAAAATAAACAAATATGTGATCAAAATGTGTGATAATAAATATATTGAATCAGTATTACAAAGCTGAAAACAGAAATCATAACCCTGATAGCAGCACAAAGCGAAACACAACATCTTAAAATCAAGAAAAAAAAGCTGATCCTTCAACTTCTAATTTTGCAGAGGAGTCTAATAACGAATTAGTTTCTTTATAAATATGAATTAACTCAACTGGCTTCACCTTCTCTCATAAAAGATCAATGTCATTAAAAGGTATCCACTCCTTCCATGGGCAAGCATCCTTGTTTTTAACCCATGATATAGCTAACATCTAAGCAGATTCAATGATGAGATGTTTTTTGTTCATCCATGGGAATGAGGCGAAAACATGTAGAGCATATCTAATAGTCATGATTTCAGCAGAAATCACCCCTTTGCATCTCAATGGTCAAAGAACCAAGGTAATCAATACCGTACTGATGAACATATTGTTTTTATTTTGGTACAGATACATATCGGTACTTTTGTGTTTTAGTATACCGTTTTAGGTTTATCGATATTTTTGAAAAGTTTTAATATATGTATATGAAAAATATTTCAACTATTAAAGAATGCAATTAAATAAATTTCAAATATCAAATATTCATCAATTATATATACTGTTTTATAAAAAACTTCACCAAATACAAAACATCATTAAGCAAATCAATACAAATAAGATCATTCATTAAGCAAATTCAATACAAATAAGATCATTCATTTAGTAAATCAAATAAGACCAAACCCAAAACATCAAACACTAAAATACCAAATACAAGTCATCATTAAGGAAGCAAGCATATGAAATTGAAGTAACAAGATATCATTAAAAACAAGATCATTCATCAACATCATTCACATTTCCAAGTTCACCAAAAATACTAGCCCTTTCCCATTGACTTCCGTTTGGTGGAATATTGATTTCATCATCTTCATCAAAAACAACATCTTCATCCTCAAAAATTTTTGAAGAAGCAACCAAAGGCTCTTCAACAGCTTCCCAATCCATATCAAAGTCATCCTTATCAAGAAAGGTTGGCTCTTCAGCTACCCAATCTTACATAATGTCAATGTTCTCAAGACTAATAGGATCCAAAACTTCTTTTCCTTTATTAAGATTCCTAGCAATTAGAAAACAAGTAAAATTCAAATAATATTAACATGAAAATATCGAATATTATATGTTAAAGTAATAAGATTTTTTACTATGAATATAAGTAATTGTAAAAAAAAAAAAATACCTTTCTCGAAGTTTTAAATTGTACCGAACAAAGACAAGGTCATTCAATCTTTTATGCTCTAGCCTATTTCACCTTTTGGAATGGATGAACTCAAATGTGCACCAATTTCTTTCGCAGCCAGTTGCACTAGTACATTGGCTAAGCACTTAAATTGCAAATTTTTGTAGCTCCGGTGTGCCATTCGCAAATTGTTCCACCATGATACTACATGTAAAACTAAAAAGAATTAAATTACAAATTAAATCATATAATCACATTATAACCAAGTATAAAAAACTACTAATATTTTACCTGGATTTAATTTTGTCCTTTGACGTATAGCAAGAGACATTCTAAAATCACCATTAGAGTTCCTATACTCTTCAAGTTGTGCACCAATAATGCCTTGTATATCATTTTCATGAACTAATCTTGTAAGAGCACTAATGAAACCTCTTGTAACTTCATTTTTCTTGTTAAAAGATGGACTAAAAAAATGCTTGTATTAAGCAAGCAACCCGCCATATGCAAAGGGGAACTAAGTTCCTTATCCTATCTTGCATCAATCACTCTCAAATATGGCATATATTAGGAAACCCTATTCATGAACCTCATCTTTATGGTCTCTTTTGCCTTGTCCATAACTTCATTCAAATAACCCATACTTGGTTTTTCTTCACCATCAACAAGACGAAGAACTTTCACAAGTGGTTCACTAACTTTCACAATGTGTTGACACTGACACCAAAAATCTTTATCTTCGAAGATAATAGAAGCTATTTCTTTCCTAACATTACTTTTTGCACAACATGAATCTACCCATTTATCTCTAGTAAACATTTTCCCAAGCTATTTCTTATATTTCATCAAACATTGAATGCTCAAGAGTGTGCAGTAAATCTTGTGATAGCAGGGGCGACATAAATCTCTACTATGGGTATATTTTTTTTCTCATTAAAGCAAGTACCCAAGCATGATTATAGATGAATTTTGTAACTTTTCTAGCTTTCTAAATAGTTTGATCAATGACAGGAAAGTACTTAGGATTCGCAAAGCTCTCCAACATCAAATCAATGCAATGAGCAACACAAGAAGTCTGAAAGAAAGTGTCATACTTATTCTGCAATTTCTTCCCAGCATAAGTATAAGAAGCATCATTGTCTGTAATGAATTGCACAACATTTTCACATCCTGCTTCTTAAACAATCTCATCAAACATTTGAAACAACGTTTCTGAATCCTTTGTGAGTCCTGATGCATCAACAGATTTCAAAAACATTGTTCCTCGTGGACTAAAGACAAGAAAATTAATGATGGGTTCTTGCCTTTAATTTGTCACCCATCAACCATGTTAGAGCATTCGTAAGTCTTCCACAAGTTCTTGACGTCAAGAAGATAACCATTAACCTCATGCACATTATCTTTTAAAAGAACACCTCTAAGCTCATGATAGCTTGGTGCTTTGAATCTTAGACCAATTGCTGTTATAGCATCAATCATCGGTCGATAATATCTCGATCTAGTAGCATTAAATGGTATATTAGCATCAAACCACTAGCTTGACACTGCCATTTTTGCCTGTTGAATTGTTTCCTTACTTTATAATGCACTTTTGATGGTAGGTTGAGCACCAGAAGTAGTTCTTGGAGCAAAGTAATTTTGGAGCACTTTTTTTCTTTTCAGATCATTACTATTCTGACTATCAATTTCCTTTGCCATTTTAGATCTAATTGAAGGATGACTTAGCACATTATTATCTTTATCTTCATCACTAGGAACAAAATCGCCATATGGATCTCCAATTTCACTTTGAATTTTTTTTTTTAGATTGTTCCTTCTTTAAATCATTAAGCAATTGTTTCATTTGCCATTGCATATCAAAAGGTACCTTGGAACAACTTCCAACTTGCCCCGAAACTCCAGCTAAATGTTGCTTTAAAATAGTAATGCCTCCACCTTGTATATGCTTATTACAATAAAGACACACGCTTTGATTCCTTTTACCTGGCACTTTTCGACCATGAGCCCAAGTAGGATTATCCAATTTTGTAGGAGCAGAAGCAATATTTGATCCACTTGATGCATTTTCCGCCATGAAATATCTAAAAAAAATAAATCAATCAATCCACTATATCATAAAATTAAGTTATTAAAATGAAATTCTTTTAACTAATTAAGGCAATGTCATTTCAATTTATCAATTGAATAAGCATGTAAATTACACAATCATTACACAAATGAATGTCCTATCCTATACTATACTATAACTATGTGGGTGGGTGTGGATTGATTAGCTAAAAACTTGAAAGTAGATGAAATCTTCTTATTAGAAATAAAAAAAAAATGTATAGTTAAAATAGTTGTTGCATTATTGACAGGGAAAAAAGAATGAGTCTACCTACACATTTTACAAGAGCATTGCCAAATAACTATCTAGCAAACTAAAGCAATTGCTTGCCCAGCTTAATTAATGTAAATCAATTAACCTTTATACAAGGTAGGAAAATCAATTAGCTTGGCTCGGATTGTTAAATGCCCATTCACTTTAACTACAACAAGTTCAAGAGCTAGCAAACCAACAAAAAAAATCAATTAGCTTCTGCCTAACAAATTAACATGTTCTACCCCCATTCCTTCATATTTTTTTCACTTAAGAAATCAAAAGAACAAATTATTAGAAAGCTTTTGATCAATAAGGAAATCTATAGGCTGTTAGGTGCTTTATATTTATGAACACAATTCTATGATTTTATATTTGATGAGTTATGTAAAAAAAAAAAAATTAAATAGTGTGTTTTGTTTTTTTTTTAATTCTTTATTAGCTAAAGTTTGTCACTATTTAAGCCTTTCTCCAAATGCTAGTCAAAGTATATGGTAATTGTTTTATATATATATATATATATTAACGTGTCATTATTGTTAGGCTCCATAAACTTCAAAGGCTAAAATTATACAGAAAAGAAAGGGAGAAATAACAAACAATTTGCCAGGATTCTTAAAACAATTTATTACCAATGTGATCTTTAGTAAGTAAGGAAAGAAATGGAACTTAATTCGTCATTGTCAATTCCAATCAAGAAAAAAGCGAAGCTTATCGCTTGGATACAATTTCGTAATTCCGAAGCTCAACAAATGAACACTGTCACAATTTTAAACAGATTGATTATTAAAAATGAATAAATTGATGACTTTGAATTAAGGAATTATAAAATGAAAAAATGTTCAAATCCTTACGAAAAAATTTTTGCATTATATGGCAACTTAATGCAAAAATTTTTTATTTTGCTACAAAAATATATTAATCTTGAGAAGGAAAACGAGATAATGCTAATTTCATAATCAAATTTTAAAAAAAAAAATGAGATAAATCTAGAAGGGATGAGCAAAAGCTTCAAAAAAGCTATAAGGGAGATGCTAATTTTTGATTGAAAATGTTAGGTTTTAGGCCTTAGAGAAAGAGGGGGAAATGTGAAGAGATGTCGAAGAATGGAGAATCAGTATTGTCAGTACCATACGGTCAGTACGTATCGATTTTGACATATAACAGTATCGATAATAGTTGATTTTGTTTCGGTCTGTACTAGCCGTATCGATAGGTACCGGCCTATTTCGGTGGTACCAATCGAAAATAACTGTACCAGTTGGTACATAATATAAGCTTGTGAAAAAAAGTTAAACCAACATTGATCTTAAATCTAATAAATATTACATATAATTACTTATAAATTTAATGAATTTTAAACATAATTACTCATAAATTTAATGATTATTAAAAAATTTTAACTTTACTAGTTTACTGATATTGATTTTTTTATATTTGATGAAGTTTTTTTATAAAAAATTATATATGATTGATGACTATTTAATATATAAAATTTATTTAATCTCATTTATTTCATATTTAAAAATATTTTTCATATATGTAAATTAATGTTATTCAAACTCTGATAAACCCGAAATGGTACACCGAAACACATTGGTACCCATATATACCTGTACTTGTACCTGAACAAAAATTGTACGTTCACCGATACGGTACTGACTATCTTGTAGAGAATACACTGTGAGAAAAGAGTAAAGCAAAAAAAAAAAAACTTTTAAATTTTAACATTTTTTAATTTAATTATTATATTAATTTAGTGGTAACTTTGTATCGGTTAGTACATTATTTTTCGGTCGGTACATCCGAACACACCAATATAGATTGGTGCGATCGATACCAATTAAAATTTAAACTAAAACGAAATTAACTATCATCGATACTATTACACTTTAAAATCGATATGGTCGATACTAATATGGTACCTACCACCATGCCAAGAACACTGCTTCTACAATACCATTCTCACCTCTTAATATACCTCCGCTTCCGGTAGAACCCAAGAATCTTCTCACAGCTACAGCCAAATTACATTTCAATGAATTTCTAGAAGGCCTAATCCACTCCACTCCACTCCACTCCACTCCCATCCTAGAAATAGAGGTTTTTCTAATAACCCAACAATCTCTAAGATTTCTCAATCACATCTCTAGACCAATCGAATTCGTATCGCCCCAAACACCAATCCAACAAAGTGACCGTAATTTCAGCAAAAACAAAACCTCACCTCCATCCCACTCCTTTCTTATTAAACACGGTCTCATTTCTTACTAACGACAGTTTCCGTAAGGTCGCCACACAAATCACTAGCCATCTGTTTCTTCAGACTAATTCAAAAGGTTCAACCCCACATTGACTAATAAAGTCAACCACATTATTAGACACCACCCAAATAACACCCCCCACCATTTGAAAATTTCCCCCAAATAAACCAGGGCACAATCTTAAACTCCTTTGACAATTAAAGGTTTTTTCTTTATTAAAAAAATAAATATAGGACATGTGATGCTTTTTAAGATTGTACATGCATTAATATAATAGACCATTCACATAGAATAATTATTTTTGTTTACCAAAAATTTTGACTCCTTTATTTATATAACATTAATTTTAACTCATTTGAAATCTTAAAAACCTAAAGGAAGGATCTTTAAAATCTCAGGATTTGAGTGGTCCTGACCTCCTTTGATTCACGTTTGATTTAAATTTTGAAAAGTAAAGCATTTTGGACCTCCAATTAAATTGACAATTAAAACTCAAAGATTAATATACGTCTATATGTTTAATGAAAATTGTTATTTATTTGATATTTATAAAATTAATAAATAATCAAAATTTATAAATATTATGTTTAGTCAAATAATAATTTTATAAATAAACATTTCAGAATAGATCAAATAATATTAATTTTATTATTCATGTAATTATTTATTTTTAAATAATTTATATTAGTTATATAATAAATTTTATATTTATTATGTAATAATTTTGTAATAAAAAAGTCACCGGAGGACAAAGCTTTTAAGGGAGGAACAGAGGAGGGCCTTTGGGTCTCATCGTGTTGTCTCTGTGTACCGAAATAACACTTTGGGCAATAAATTGACCCAATCGCACCTCATCGTGGTCCCATTTGAATTTAACGGGCCGAAATTTATGGACATATTTAGAAAAAGAACAAGGCATTGATTTTTCTTGTTTGCTCTTTTATGACTTCAATTAATTGAGGAAGTGGTCGATGTGAGGGAAAAAAAACATTGGCCACCCAATAATTCATTTTCAGTGGGCAAATTGGCTTTATTATACAATCCAACCAATCTAAACCGACCAACTTCTAAGGCTCCGTTTGGAAAATGGACCCAATCAGGCCGCAAAATGTGTTTGGGTGAAGAGGTTAGCCGCTTTTTTCCCACTAAAACATCCTGCAGCGGAAAAAATGCCTATCCGATGGGAGAGCATTAAGCTCATATGATCCTTTTTTGTTAAAAAATGTGAAATAATTTTTAATTAATATAATAAATCAAATTCATTATTATAAAATCGATTAATAAACATGTATTTTATTATACTATAAAATTAATATAAATTTTTTAAAAATAAAAAATTACATAAATAATAAAAATTAATATAAATATAACGTGTAATTTAAATTATACAAAATTTTTCAATTTAATTATTTTTATTTATTATTTAACATAAATATAAATTTCATATATATTTTATTATTTAACATAAATATGATTTCAATAATTTTAAAAATATATAAAAATTTTAATATAATGTCTTCTATAATCATTTTACTTTTTTACTATAATTCAGTATACTATTATTATAGTTTTTAAATTCGAACACATATTTTATTATTAATTTTAATTTTAATACTATAATAATTAATCTTATTATTATAGTAATCATTAAAGTAGATTTTAAGTTATTGAGAAAGAATTGCTGACTTCAGGTCTTTATCCCAATGAAATGTTAGTTTTATGTCTAGTGGTAAGCAATCCCTCCTACCAGTGGAATCAATTACTAAAATACCTTTTGTTTTTGACAATGTAACTTTTTTTTATTTCTTTTAATTTAATATAATAATTTTATTATATTATATAATAAACATATAAAATTTATTAATATATAATTAATATAGTTAATTAAAGATGATAAATAACATAAACAATAAATATTAAATAAAAATATTATTTGATATTTAAAATTAAAAACAAAATATGCAAAATAAGATCACAAATATTAGTCAAAACACAAAAGGGGGAACAAAATCAAATGACTATTCTCAAATTACTAATCTTTTCACTAATTGCATTAGCCGTGTTTATCATTTTATACCAACATGTAGGTTACATATGATCAGAATGAGTAAATATAGGGTTACATATGTTATGAATTTGTATTATATAAAATATTATAAATTATTAAGAGTTAAGAAGAGTTATGACATCCATATTCACAATACTCTCCTTTGAATGTTATACATGGAATATGTCTCATTAAAACCTTGCTAGAAAACTTGAGGGGATAAAGCCACAGCAAAGGAAAAAATATATCATTCATATATGTGATGATATATATATTCTTATACTGCCTCATTAAAGCCTTGATAAGCAAGCCCAGTGAGACAAAACCTTAGTTAAAGAAAAAGAGTATAGTTAATGCATATACTATCCCTGATGTTAACATCAACTAATTGAACAATCTCGAGGTCAAAGCATTCCAATTTTGTACACCATTTTTTTAAAATATAGAAGCAAGAAGTGCTTTAGTGAACACATAAGCTAGGTTGTCTATTGATTGAATTTGTTGAATATTTATTTCACCATTCTTTTCCATCTCTTGGGTGGACAAAATTTAGGTGAAAAGTGCTTCGTTAAGTCACTTTTTATGTGGCCTCTTTTAATTTGTGCTATATATGTAGCATTGTCTTTATGCAGTATTGTCAAAGTGTCTTTGATTGAAGATAGTTTACCTGTCTCTCGTATGTGTTGAATGATTGATCTCAACCACATACTCTTATGACTTACTTCATGAATTGCAATTAATTCAAAATAATTTAAAAAAGTAGCAATTGTAGTTTATTTCTTGGATCTTCATAATATTATCACGTTTTCGAATATAAATACATATTCTATCTTAGACTTTGAGATGTGTGGATCAGAAAGGTATCCAACATCTACATCAACGAATTGCAACTTTTATTCTTTTGCATAAATCAATTCCATATCAGATATCCCATGAAGATAAGGTAAAACATGCTTGAGGCCATTTCAATGTCTTTTGCTTGGTGTAGAACTATATCTTGCTAATAAGTTTACTGCAAATAATATCTCAGGATCTATACAATTTACAAAATTCATGAATGCTCAAGTTTGCATTAAAATATGGTACTTCAGGACCAAGAAGCCTTTCATTATCTTCACCCAGACAACAAAAATCCCTTTTTACTTGAAATGATCAAATAACCATAAGAGAACTTAATGGATGAGCTTCGTCCATATGAAACTTTTTTAAAATTTTCTCTGTACGTTGATTGATGAATTAAAATTCCATTTGGTAAATGTTCAATTTGCAAAGCAAGACAATCTTATCTATCCTAATTCTTTTATTTCAAATTCTTTCATTAAATAAGACCTATTTTTCTAAAGCTCTTCTAAAATCCTTATAAGATTAAAATCATCAATATATTGCAATGACTACAAAACCAAATTCTAATGTTTTAATAAAAGTACATAGACAAATTGGATTGTTCAAATAACCTTCTTTCAAAAGGTAATTATTGAGAAGGTTGTACCACATGCATCTAGATTGTTTTGATCCATATAAAGATCGTTTCATTTAATTGAATACTTGTGATATGGTTTTCTTGGACACTTTTAAACCTTAAAAGAATTTCAATTATATCTATGTTACTATCAAGTAATCCATATACATATGTTATAACCAAATCCATTAAACACATATCTAGCTCTTCCTTGACTACAAGGCTTATTAAGAAATAGAAAATAATCATTTTCATAATAAAAGAATATGTCTTTTCTAAATCAATCACTAGTTTTTTGTGTAACAAGTCATGCTTCGTAATCATTTTTCTCTTTTTGTTTTCTTACAAAAAAACTCATTTATATCCTATAGATTTTGGATCATCAGGGACTTGGAAAACAAGTCTAAAAACTTTACTTTCGTAAGCGACTGCAATTTAGCTTGAATTACTTTTCTCCATTTATGCTAATCTTTCCTCTTTTAACATTAAATAATGAACTTTTGGTTCTAAATCCTTAACATCTCTTGTTATTGCAAGTGCTATAACAAATGCAAATCTATTATCAATAATAATTGTATTTCAATCAAATTTTCCTCTTGCTTGGACATTATTTATAAAAATATCTTTTTTTTATCAAATAACTAAACCTCTACAAGGGCTATAGAATCTATGCACTTAGATTTATTGATATTTTCCATTCAATGGTTATTAATTTTAGTTTCTTTTAAAGTTTTTATACTATCTTAAAACTTAATAACCGTTAGCCCTTGTGGTGAATAAATCAAGAGGGGTTAATTGATTTATCAAAAATTAATCATGAAATTAATGCACAAATAATGATATTGATAAATTTAAATAAGATAATGAAAATTGCAAGTAAATCTGCAAATAAACAATTAAATGAAATAGGGAAAAAAGATCAAGCACTATCGATTTATAGAGGTTCAGCCTCGTGCCTACGTTCTCTCTTTTAGCATTACTTGCCAAGGAGTTCTTAATTCATTAACTTGAATTGCTATTTTTAGAGGATAAGATATAACGTTTCTACCTTTTCAAGGCTAAGATATAACATTTCTACCTTTTAAGGTTTTAGTAGTAACCTCTCCCTTTTACAAGATGCTTAATTAAATAAAGAATACCTCTATTAGCATAGGTCTTTACAAGGTCGAGCTCAACAAAAAGAGACTATACAATGGTCTTTTAACAAAGGAATACAAAACGGATATAAATATAAGCTTAAAACAATGAAGAACATCTTGAAAGCTTGAGAGATATGAAAAATATGACAATAATGTCTCCTTAGTAAATATGTTTCTCTTGATGTCTTTTTGATGATTTTTGTGAACTGAAGTTTTGTGAATTGAAGTGTTGGAAACACCCATTTATAGCTTGGGAATAATTTATGATTGTTTGGAGTTGATAGAGATGGAAAAGAGCCGATGGATATTTGAAAATTGATTTTTACAGTTTATTCTTGAGTTAAAGTATCAATACTAATATCGATACTTCCTTTTCTATAAACATTTGAAAACTAGACCATTGGTTGGTTAAGTGTTGATATTTTAAGTTGAAGTATTGATATCTTGCTACTCTAAAAAAGTTCATTTAGGTTTTGTAAATCAAGTATCGATACTTGCTTTAAGAAGTATCAATATTGGTATTGATATTTTCTTTGTGTTTTCTCAAAAACTTGTTTTCAAGGCATTTTAAAAGAGTTTAATTTGTTCCAAAATATTTTAAATGTAATTGTGCATTTAGAAACATGTAATTTTGAGAAAAATTAAGGGTTAAAGATATTTTAATAATTTTCAAAAATGATTTAAGGAGAAAAAACTAAATTTAAGCTAACTAATCTTAAAGGTTTGTTATATCAAAATAATAATTAATTTGATCCTAAGAATAAATTTTGTTCCTTTTTCTTTCGCGGAATTTTATCTTTTAAATTAATAGTCTACTATGCTCCTAGCCTGCTCTAGTCTTCTTTGTATTTTTAGATTGCTTAACATCAACATTTAGCCTTGTTAGAATGTTTATAATTGATATATGTGATTTGATCACTTTTTTTGTATAAGTAAATGCATTCATCAACTGATTTGCAATATTTTGGAAGTGAATTATCTTTTAAACTTCTTGTTCAATTCGATTTGTATAATAATCAAAATGTGAAAATGATGATGTTTTCTAAGAAATTTCACGCCTTTTATCAAAATTAAGCTTTTATTCCCTTATCGACAAGAATATTGTTTCAATAAAGTGACAATCTATATAACATCCAGTAAATGTTTAACTTGTTTAGGTTTCAAAATATTTAATAATAGATGAGATTTAAAATTAGTATAAATACGAAGCTATCTTTGAGATCCCACTTTAGTTCATTGTGAATGGGTCATTGGCACAAGCTTTAAGTCTAATGCGAATAAAAAATGTAACATGTAATATTGCATGTCCCTAAATTGTAACTGGTAACTATGCTTGTATAATTAGCGGGAGCAATTAGCAGCTATCTTTTAATAAAAGATTCAACCATACCATTCTAGGTATATATATGTACCACGGGGTGCTTAACTTCTATTCCATTCGACTTGCAATAATCATTAAATGCTTAGATGTATATTCATCAGCATTACCAAGAAGAATTTTCTTAATTATATAGTCTAGAAACTGTGTTTGTAGTTTAATTATTTGAGCCAATAACTTAGCAAATGCTAGATTATGAGTAGATAATAAGTTTGCATATGACTAATAACTTAATGTATCTAACAATGCTATAAAATATCGAAATGGTCCACATGAATGATGAGTAGGCCTACAAATATCTCCATAAATTCTTCATAAAAATATAAAAGATTCAACTATCACTTCTGTGAAAAATGGTCTAATAATTAAATTCCCTTTAGAACATGCAACATGGGTAATCATTCAGTAGCAAAATCTTTTGATTCTTTAGTGGATGCCTACTTGAATTCTTTATGATTTGGCACTTCATAATCGATTTAGGATTCCTAATCTATTTATGCCAAAATATAAAAATATTGGAATAATTGAACTCCTAGTTCATGATAGCATTATGCCTCAATTGTACTTATAAAAATATAACATAATATAGATGCTAAAGTAAGAAGTTTTTCTCAAATTGGCTTTTTGCATAAGACCATAGATGTTATACAGATATCTACATCAAATTCATTTATAGTCTTAATATAATATTCTCCTCGACTATATCTTAAAAACTCATTAAATTCCTTTTAAACCCAAAGGAATATAAAGTCCTTTTAAACCCAAAGGAATATAAAGTATTGTCAATGCAAAATTTTGTTCTATTTGCTAACATAATATTGGCTTTTCTAGAGCCTTTAATTAAAGATTACAGAAATTACACATAAATATTACAATTTATATAATATTTACATCTAATTTGTGTCATATATAATGTATTTATATAAAGAATAATTGAAGGTAATGTTTATATGTAATTTGTTACATATAATTATTACCACATTACATACAAATATTACAATTTTGCATAAAACTTTATATGTAATTTTTTACATATAAACATTACCTCCAAATATTCTTTATATAAATACATTACTTACAACAAATAATACATACGAACATTACATGTACTCTAATGATGTATATAAATCATAATGTGTATGTATAATTGATGTAATATTTAGTTGTAATTCTTTCCGACTAATAAAAAAGTAAAAATTTTATTATAAAATTAATTTTTTATTAATATCGCATATTTACTACTAATATTAAAAATATATTAATAAAATAAGATATAAAATTTTTTAAAGTTCAAAAATTACTAAAAGATTAATTTCCTACATATGTAATATATTTAACAAAAAAATCAAAAATTATTTTGAATAAATTATATTTAATTTTCTTGAAATAATATTTTACATAGTTGCATTATGGTTTTAATAATATTTTATATAAATCTATAATATTTGTATGTTATCCGATAATATTTATATGTAATTAGTTAAATACAAATATTATTTTCAAAGATTTATTGCACATATATTACCCATAACAAATATTACATGCAAATATTACCTACACTTTAATGATGCATGTAAATTATAGTGTGTATGTGTAATTATAATATAATATGTAATACATATTTTTATTATAAATGATAACAAACTTATGCAATAAATAATATAATTATGTAACTTTTGTATTTCATGTAATACTAATTTTTATTACCTATTGATAATATACTTGCGGAACTTAAAAATTTTTTATATAAATGTAAAAAATTTTTATTTTGCAACTTTTATTATCTTTTGTTATAATTTATGTAATATTTAATATATACATGTAATTGTAAGAAAAAATGTAATACTTATTTTTATTATTTATGATAATAAACTTATGTAATTAGATAATATAATTTATGTAATTACAATATTTTAGGTAATACTACTTTCTATTACCTATTAATAATATATTTTTGTAACTTACAAAGATTTTATATAAATTTAATAAATTTATGTATTATAATTTTTTATTATATTTTATCATAATTCATGTAAATAAATAATGTATACGTGTAATTATAATAAAAGATATAATACCAACTTATATTATCAATCATAGTAATTTATATAATTTATGATATAATTTATGTTACTATAATATTTATTAATAATTTTATCTCTTTTTTCAATCATAAAAATTTATGTAACTTTTAACATATTTATGTAATTATAATAATTTTATATATTATTACATAATAATATATGTAAAAAAATTACAACTTAATAAATGAGTTACAAGTCAAACCTTACCATAACCTCATGGTAAGAGCCCACCATAAAACTTCCTCCATTAGCTACTAAAAAAGAAAAGATTATGTTGATTTTAAAAAATCAGCAATACAAATAAGATTGTAAGCCAAATCCAAAATAATTAATTTAGATTCAAAGCAGCCTAAGAAGTCTAAATCTGAAAGTACAAGAGAACTCGAAAGATAAAACCGAAACTAATATGCTTTACCCAAGCTACAGTCATTACGTCCTCTATGATCTCGCAATTTATCTTCGGACAAACTCATATATATATATATATATATATATATATGTATATACATGAATCATCGGATCACAGGTAAGATTGGAGCGTAGGAAAATTAAGAAAGTGAAATGTAGTTGGACATGTTAAGGGCTGGGCTTGGTTTTATTTTTTTAATTTAAGTTGATTTTATTTGATTTGGATCACTGTTTCATATAATAAAAAAAATTATTTTAATTTAATTATAAAAATATATAAATATTAATAAAAAATATTATTTTTTAATATTTTAAATAATAATTTAAAATAAATTAAATTACATCAAATCAAATTCAAATCTAGATAAAAAGGTTAAAATATTTGGGATGAACACCGCTAAATGTTCTGTTTCACCCTTTGTATGTTTTGCAAAGAGAGGGAATTTCTCTATGAATTGAATCGTTATGCTTCTGACAGATTTGACGCAGGCACAGAAATAAAACATACGCCTTTGGAATTTGTCAATCTCATTCTGCTTAAACGAGGGATGACAAGACAAAGAAAAAAGGGATCAAGATAAATTTAAATCTCAGCTATAAAAGAGAAAAAAAAAGTTTATACAATTTTAATGTTTGTGTGTATCAGTGTTAGGTTAAGTTAATTTAAATTTTTTTTAATTTTTTATTTAAGTTTAAGCCAGATAAGGTGTAGTTTGACGTAATCTATATTATTATTTAAAATAATATTAAAAAAATATTTTATATTAATATTTATAATTAAATTTAAATAAAAAAATTTTTTATATTACTTGAATAATAATTTGAGTCAAAGTAAAGTTAACTCAAGTTATAAAATTTTTTATCCAAGCTTGATCTAATACAAACCAAGTTAATTGGGCTACTTGACTAATGAATAAGTCTATTAGTTTAGACCTCTTTGATCTTTTTATTGTATAATAATTTGTGTATTCGTATTATATTTATATACATATATTTTAATTATATTTAAAGTATTATATTATTAGTTTTTTATATGCTAATATATATATATATACATGTTTGCGTTTCAATGCAAGGAAAATATTCATTAAGTATGAATTCAAGATGCCTGGTTTTAAATTGATGAGAACAGGCACTACGATTAATCTGAACAAAAGAAAAAAAAGGAGCTTTGGTTGCTGGGTTTGACGCAACGACTCATGCATGTCTTTCTTTCGCAGGGTTGATCATACAGAGTCAGGATTCAAATATTAGCTCTGGTTAAGGTGTTTCCCTTTTAACCAAAACAAACAAAAAAACACAATAAAAAGAAAAGCTTGGTTTTAGAAGTCTGTGCATGCATGAAATATTACATAGTACAAAAATAGGAACAAATGCTTCGTCAAATTCATTCAATTTATTATTACACATCACATTAGGATACGTTAAAAAAATAAGATTTAATGCAAAAGCAGTAGAAAATGAATGTGAATAGGAAAGTTATCTTTATGATAATTTTTTTTAATTTTTATTTGAATCAATAATATGAAAACTAATATTTTGATCATCAACATTCATAAATGTTACTGTTTTTATCACCTGTCAACCATTAAAAGACGATAAAACTTTCACTTGACACATGTCACCATCCGCCCCAGCTGTTTTGCCATGTGGCCATGTCACGTAGTAAAGAAAATAATCAAATTCTTAATTTATTAAGAAAAGTTCTATTACCATTTACGCGTGACAATAATTTAATAAAATTTCCAGTCTGGTTATGCTACAATCATCTTAGAAAATGAGATTTACAGATTATTAAGCCCTTTTAAAGTTGCACACTAGTTGATATCATAGACGTATTCTAAAATTTATGCATAAAAAAATTAATATTTTAAAATTTTAAATATTTTTTTCTCAATTATAAAAGAAGTTAAATTATCTTGTAATTATCAACCAATTATTGAAAAGCAAAAAGTAGAAGAGGATTTAGATTGAAATCTTCCGAGACTTCAATTTTACCAAAAGAACAAGATACTGGTGGAGAGACTTCAAACTATTCATTATAGCTTATACTTAGACCTCTCAATTAGACAGATCAAGTTGATTTTATATCGAGTTATTTTAAATTATATTATTTTAACTTTTAAAATTTGTTAGATATTTTTTATATAGGTAATTTCAGTTTCAAGTCACTTTAAATTAAGATCATTTCGGGTTTAGTTATTTTAGGTTCAGATTATTTTAGTTTTAGATTATTTTAAATTCAAGTTAATCAGATTTAAAAGTCGGGTTTGGATCATTCTGGATTCGAATTATTTTGAGTTTTGATTAATTGTTCAGGTTAATTCGAATTTAGATTATTCTGAGTTTAAATCATTTTTTATTTAAATTTATTCTAGATTCGAGTCATTCCGAGTTTGGATCATTTTTGGGTTCGGACTGATTTTAAATTATTAACCTTTTCTAATCAAATTAAGTTAGATCAAATTTGGATTTAGATGAATTACTTAGGTTTATCAAGAGTCGATAGGTTTACTTGTACTGCAAGCAAGCCCCGCTAATTGGTTACTAAGTTCCAATTTTCACTATAAATATATATATCATCTGAATATTGATCATTTGGATGATGGATTGCCGTGTTGCATGATAGAGAAGCTGACAGTAAAGGCTTTCCCTGCAGGTATAGTGGTATGCGTGGTAGCTAAGGTTGTTATTCAAGCAAGCCTTTTACAAAGTACCCGATTTGAAAACTTTATTCCATCTTCATTTCCGATCTTAAAGCAGCGGTCATGATGATGACCATGCTTTTTTCTGCCAAAAAATGGATACTAGGATGTTTCCTCTTGTTAGTTTCCTGCATATAAATGTTAGGCCGCGGGGCTTGTGCTTTAGGTACGCTTACAATCATTAGCCTAATAATTTTCCTTCATAATTAATTCTTACTTTCACTGCTTTTGTTCTAAGGTCCAGGTATCTAAACACCTCAGTTAAAAATTAACTAAAAATTTTGCTCGGTTAAAAGTTATCTAAAAGTTTTGCTAATTATCAAAATTACATTAACTATAACTTCATTTTAGTTAAAGGCTGATCTGAAAATTATGAAAGAAAAATAAAACAAAAAAAAATTAAGAAAAACACAAAAATTAAATAAAGAAATATCAATTAATTAAAAACATAGGGTTTTCGATTTCACCGTAACCAATTTGAATTGAATTATCTTTTTCATTAATCTAAAATTATTATCCAATTGATAGTCAAGATTTCCTAAATTATCCACTAGCCTTTCTCAAGGTCTAATAAAACAACCTTAAATACTAATCCGTTATATCTCTATAGATGAACAAGAATAATTAAGATTCAATAAGCTTTGTGGTTCCTTTTAATGACTACACAAATCATGCTCATGAACTTCTATATCACATGCAATTCATGGCATTTAACACAATGAATTAAAACACATAAATTTTCTTCCAGTTTCATTAATATTAACCGACCATCTAGTTAGTGGTTAGTTAATTAGATGCATTAAGAACAGTAAAGAATACTCAAGTAGAGAACATAATTCATCAACTAAATTAAAAAGATAATTCAAAATATCATAGTTAGGCTATACAGTAGCCTTATAAAATAATATATTTTATGTTAAAATTAAAGAAAAATCCTAACAACTGATTTGAACATGAATATAGAAAAATATAAAAAGAAGAAAAGAAGAAATTAGAATAGTAATTGATGTTGTAGCCATATTCTTTTCGAAGAACGCGGTGCCTAAACATTCACCTTGCTAGAATTCTTCCACTTTATAACACCAGACAGCGCCTATGTGCTAGGATAGAGTGCCTAGGCACTATTTTCTCTCTGGAAAACTTGTTGCTAAATTGTCTTCCAACACTTAAACACTATCTTTTTGATTCATATATCCAAAAAGTGCCTTGAATCATTCAAGTTGACCCAATTTTATCCAATCTACAAAATAAACTTTGAATACATATAAATATACTAGAATTTCTTGAAAAATAGCTAATTCGTAGGTATAAAATCCACTCATCACCCTTAAAAGTAGCTAAAGATTTTTGGAACCCCAAATGCATCGATACAGCCTATAATGTATGAATACAATATTTAATATATCGATAACTAGCTTCCTCAATGGTCAAAATTTACGGGTTTTTAAGTAAATATATTAATACCTATGAAAATGTTTCTATACCAGAGCACAGAACTGAATGAAAAAAATGAATTTATGAAGCATCTAATAGTTCTTCACTAACCAAATTAATGCCTAATCTCCATAATTCATACCAAACTATAAATAGAGATTCACAACACTTCAAGCAAAAAAAAAAGACACCAAAGATTGATCAAGAAATCCAAAACCAAAGCTAGAATCCTTCAAGTTCATATTTATACTCCTTCTTATACGAATTGTATTCTTCATTTTATTTGTATCTATTCTCTATTGAGCTTCTAATTTTGAAGACAATAATTGTAAAGTTCAAAAATCACATATTTATGTACTCTTTATTCTTAGTTTCTTTTGTTATGACTTCTATCTTTATTTTAGTTACTTATTTTTGTTTTTCAATGTTGGATTTATTTTGGAGAATGAAGCAAAAACATGTTAATGAGCTTATAATATCATAATCACAAATATAGAAGAAGATATCAGATTCTTTGGTAGAAGCTCTATTCTTGCACTCTAATTAACAAACAGATATTTGCTTAAAAAACATCAGAATTGGTCAACCAAATCTGCTTTAAAAGTGACATCTAGATTTCTTACTTTGAATAAGATTCTATAGGGTTCTTTTCTAGCTGCTATAAATAAAGACTTAACATTGACATTCAAAGCAAGAAAAAAAATCAAAATTAAGAGGTTGAGAACACAACGAAGAACCAGAAGGGAAAAAGGAAAACTAGAAAGGATCAAAAGAAGAACTAGAAGGGAAAAAGAGGAGAACAAGGAGAAGACTACGAGGAAGAGAAGGAGATTATAACCAGCCACTATATCTGAGTTTCTTTTTTCTTCTTTTTTGTTCTTTGTCTTTTATTCTTATTGGAATTTTTTCATAAATCTATTATTGAACACATTAAATATGTGTAACTAAATTCTTTTGTGGCTAAGGGTGATTTCAAAGCCCTAAACATGATTTTATAATTGACTTTCAGAATTATTTAACAATTATCTATTGAAATCATTTATGTTCTTCAATAAAAAATTGTTTATGATTCTCATCTTTATTTGTTTAGGTGCTCAACTAAATAGATCTTTCATAGTTATCCATTGCTAGATTAAGAATCTTGATACATAATTATCTTGTTTTCTTATTCATTAATAACAGTTTGCAACCAATGATTATGGTGAAGTTTTTGTTGATTGCAATGTGGAACATAGCCTAAGTTAAATAATTTAAGCTTGTATTTGTATTGCTTAGACTAACTTATCTTTTTTATTTTTAAGCTTTTAGTAAATTAAATCTAGAGAGTTTATTCTAGGTTTATTTAAAAGTTAAGGATTATATAGAGAGCTTGTTTTATTTAATCGCAAACTAAGGAAAGATTAAGGTAGCAAAACTTGTTATTTATGGTTGATAATTTCAATATAGAATTGGAGATAATTCTGATATTAATTCATAGTTTATGTTTAGAGATGGTGAATGGTTCTTTAACCACGCTTTTCATCATTATTGTTACTTATTATAAAATTCTATTTTCTTAAACCTTGGTTTTACTTTTACGTTTCTTATTTTTATTTGCATCTCAATATAATTAACCCTCTATCATGGTTTAGTTTTTTTTTTTTTTGAAGTCTGTTTAATTTGTTTGGTCGTATTAGATTAGAGTTTTGCATCAGTAACTTCTAAATTGAAAACAATTTATATAGATTCAACCCTTGCTTACTACAATGCACAGTAACAACTATAATTTAGTGTAAGGATCTAAGAGATACATTATTTAGTGTATCAATTACCTATTATAGGATTAAATTAGTTTGTGAACACCATTCTCACATCACAAAGGAGTTGTGTGAAATTGAGAGAATTACTTAAGAATTTAGGTATAATTCTTTAAGGGATTAAATGGTTCTATTTAAGCGTCAAAAGATAGAGACTATAAGGTTATACTTTAGCTCCAAAGGCACTAGTGGAGTGTGGAAATCACATTAGCAAAGAAGTGGCAAGAAAAGAGTACGTAAATACCGAGTTCAAGAACTGATCCTCACATGTTTGATTTTCTATCTTTGAACTCATTTTTATTTTTATTTTTTCTTAATTTGTAATTAAAGTTCATATTGTGTCTAAAATTTTTAATGAACTAATTTATCTCTCTCTTGGTTCATCCTTTATTTAAGTTAACGGATGAGAAGAGCATTTTTTATTTTCAAAAATTTTTGAGACTCTGATGTAAATGGCCTTGTAATTTTTGAAGTTGTTGAGCGTCTAATTAAAAGAGCATTGTTTTAACTTTTGAGGTCGTAAAACATTTTTATCTCAATTTTTATTTTTAAAATTGTAAATTGAAAATCAAAAAAATAAAAGAATATTAAAAATAAATAAAAAATCAAAAGATTAAAAACGAAAATTTTTTGTAGATGCATGTTCTCGGACAAAATGGTTGCTTTTATTTTTATCTTATTCCTAATTTTCAATAATGTGTAAAAAAAGAGTAGCTAAATTTATCTAATTTTATCCGGATCTTGCTCGAGTTTAGGTCTGATATCATGTTTTGATTAATTCGAGGTCATATTAGGCTTGGTGTTTTCAATCTGGTATTTTTAGGCCTATTAAGCCTTGTTTTTTTTTTTTTTTAATTTCTTATCTTTATTTGTATTTTTTTTAAAGTATTTTTGAAGTACTCTAGGCCTGTTAAGGGCTACCCAAAATCCGATACCAGTTTCTAGGTCTACTAGGCATGCCGGCAGCTTGGGCTTAGCCGCCCAAGTTGCCAGGCCATTTGCTTTGCCTCAGGTCTTCTAAGGCCCAACTTGGCTAGGCCACTTGGCTGGCATTTTATTGCCACAGGCCGTGGTAACGACTTTCCATCACTACCGCCCTTATCAAGCCAAGTTGGCCACCACCTCTATGCACCCCACTTTCCTGGCTACTATGGATGCCAACCTGCAATTGCCTACCAACTTACACTTTTGCCATTACACAAGCTTTACCCTACTTAGCTTCTTTCCCTTAACCAACCCACTAAACCACCTTTATCGACCTTTTTCACCATATAAAGAAAACCTTAAAACCTAGAAAAGGTTCATTACATCCTTAAAAAATAAACCCTTTACATGAGCCTAAAAACCAAAAGAGCTTGGTTACATCCTTGGAAAAAAAACCCTTACTCAAGAACTCACTCTAACTCAAACAATAATCAACACAAACCACAACAATACGGTCACCATCACCAACAACAAAAACACAAAAAATCAAAGGGAATAGAAAATAATAAAAATTCCAAAGACCCAAGGGATAGAGATTTCAGGCATCGTAACGTGTAAAAATGCAAATTCTGACACACCAGACTTAAGGAAAATTCATGACTTATGTTTTCGTTTTCAAATGGGGTAAGGTTTATGAAACTAATTGCATGTTTGACTATTCTTATATGGCTATTACAAAAAAGCATGGAAATTGTATTTGTCATTGATCCTTTTAGGCTAGATGTAATTGGATACCTATCAAAACCAATCCCTTTAATAATTTTGAAATCATTTTAGAATTGATTTTAAGTTTGCATCACAACTAGAGAAAAATAAAGTTGGGTTCGAAAGTCGATTACAGGAGGAAAATTATCACCTTCATAATGCCCTAATTTGTATCTACTAGACATATTTTATCCTAAGTTCAATTTTAATGATTTTTCTTTTAGTATTTAAACATTATCCTTAAAATTATTCTTACCACACCAATCGTTTGAAATATCGTAAGAGTCTTTTTTTATTTTTAAAAAAAGACGTTATTTTAAAAAAGGTATTCTAGAGTTAAAGGGATTCTAAAAATCCAAATCGTTCATATAATAAAGGGTCCCCAAAAAACTTTAATATGAGAATATTGCCTTATTTTAATAAAAGCATATTTGAATACATAATCATGGTAATTAGTAATTGAGTATAGAGCAAACAAATCCATGCAATCATATCAAGAATTCATCCAACAAATAAATGAATTACTAAAAGAGGACATTGAGCTTATATATCCCATTGTTCTGAGTCTTTGCGAAAATCATCAAATAGAATTTGAGATGAGCTTAGATCAAATTGTGGTTGAAGCATAAAAGTTTTGATATAAAATCAGATGAAGTCCAAAAACCTCGAGAGAAAAAACATTTTTCAAGGAATTTCAAAAGAGGGACTGGAAGATAAAGTAATTGAGAATTAGTTGAAAATTGGTTATTTATTAAAAAATAAAATATTTCATAAAAATATTTTAGAAAAGGGTGTGATTCAAATTTAAAGGAAATATTTTAAAGATTTGTTATCTGAATCAAATTTCAAAAATTTGTGAGCCTTTTAAGGACCAATGACTTGACATTGTAATGCCTTCTAGTCCTAGAATGTTGCAATTGATATCTATTCCGAGGTGCCCGAATACTTCAAAAAATGATGATATCAAAAGAGCGAATGATCTATTTCTAAAAAAAAAGGGACAACCCGCACATATTGGCTACCCAAATTTATTTTCAACTCAAATAGACTCAAAAGTCACAAACGACACACCATTTGAAAGCTACCTTGATAAGTTTCATTTAAAAATAGTGAAAATTTCACAAAAATTCATAAATGGTCACTCTAGCAGTAGGGTATAAAGAATCCATGTTGCGAAATTAAAAAAATTGCTATGAGCTCATTTGACTTTGAAAAAATTATGTATGATATACCATTAGAAATATAATTCAATGTGATTTAATGGAAAAACATGTAAACATTCATGAAAATCATTTAAGGGGACAAAAATGAGATGTCATATGACCTATATTCACTGGAATGTAAGGACAGCCTAACGTAGTTAGGAAAAACTGGTTCATTGGAGGCCTTAACGAATTTGAAATGTTACGAAACCAACACTACCGGAAAGCTAACTGAAAAACTTTTGGGATTGGAGCTTATAGGAATTTATGGATTTACGACAGAATACAAAATGTTGTTCAAATCAGTCTCATTACGAGTCTGATCATTGCCAAAATTTGAGGAACAAAAGTTCACAGGTTCATGGGCATACATTGTGTTCCTATGCCTCCCTTTTAAACTCAATTCTTTGGACATTCGAATGTACATATGCGGGGGTCTAAAATAATGATGAACAACCTAAGAATGATGCTTCGAGGCCTGCCAAAGGCTAAGATTAGAAAGGAAGGATCAAATTTGGAAATTTGCATCGAATGCCTTTCCCATGATCAATTTTCATGCATGTATTGCTTGATGTATTTTTCCTAAGCAAAAGGACATTCATATGTAACCTATCTCGGGGCCACTCCTTTGGTGCCCGAACACTAACATGATTAATGCACAAATGAATTCTCCTATATAAAGGGCATTCATAGGTCTTCTTTGTGACTTTAAATGATGAATCAAATACTTATCTTGGGGCCAATCCATGGGTACCCAAATCCTACATAAGAGGCATTCATATGCCATTTCATGACTTTAAACAATGACCTATTTCAGAGCCAATCCATTGATATATGAATACTACATAATACATGCAATTAAATCTTAATAAGGCTCAACACTGCAGCTATTTGTTTAAACTCAAAAAAGAATTTGGAGTAGGTTTAAAATTCAAGTAACATAGCCTCAAACTAAAACTAATCTATGCTTAATATGCCTTAAGTTTATGGTGAAAATGGTGAAAAACAATAGGCCAAAGTTAGCTCATTTATTGAACTAACTATGACCTTGAAAAACTAAGGGGTTTTTTTTTTCCATCCAAAATAATCGAACATTTTATCAAACATGTAGTAAGCTAAAACATAGAAAATAATAAATAAGAACAAATCAACACATGACGTTTTATAGCAATTGAATATCATGCTTCAACAAAACATGTAATGAACTCATTTAAATATCATATTAAAAACATAGACGAACAAAAAATCATTACAAGGCAAGCAACATAACCTAATTCACCAAGAAGAAAAAAATCATCAAATCATGCTTCATAACTCATGCTTATTTCATCAAACATGTAATGAATAAACCTGAACAATCAAGATAATCTCATAACATATCCAAGGAGTAAATAAACAAGTGGCCATAGAGACAACTCTTGGCCAACTACATCACAAAACATGGACATTTTTTTTTTGCATCCCTAAATCATTAATGTGTCAAGCCAATCATCCAACACGTGATAGAAAAATTGCATGGATATATATAAGCCATAAAAGAATAATGTCATTTTAAGCTTCTATAAGATTTTCATATTAGAAATCATGATGCGAGCATGTCAACACCATAGAAAATGGCCACCAAATTCATCCACAAGATTAGAGAATAAAAGAGATACCTCTAAAGACTTTTTCCAAGCAAATTCTTCGGCCTTTTTTTCTGTTTTTCGTTTTTTTGGCTTTGCTGTAGCTCTCTTTCTTTTCAGAGTTGTTAGAGCTTTTTTTTTTCCCTCGCTAATGTCTATGTCCTGAGCTTGTCATGAAAATCAAGGGAGAAGGGCCTAATGAGCCAAGCTTATGCCACCACCATTGCCCCCCTATTTGGTGTCATTTTTTTTTAAAAATTTTCCTCTCTCCCCTTGTACACTTTGTTCCACCTATGAGCTTTGAAATTCTAATTGGCCAAGCACTATTTAACTTTAGGACCAAGGCAGAGCCTTATTGGCGAAAGCATCTACTCATATCCTCGTATTGAAAATAATGTCATTTTGGTGGCCATTTTTACCTTTATTAAAATTGAATTAAGATACTAAATGTCCCTATTTTCCCATCATTTTTTCAAATTTGGGTCACCCTTTAATAAAATTAAAAAAGAAGGCCTAAATATATCAAGACAATTTTGGCCCAAATTTTCAATACTTATCAATTGGGCCAATTTTTATTAGATTAAAACCCAACATGACATTTTAAATACAATTATTCTCAGAAAAATCAATTTTACAGATCTAGATAAAACTAGGTGTTTAAATTAGATTTTTTTGGGGTTCAAGTTCTTTGGGACCAAATCTTGGAGATACTAATGGTGACAAGCTGAGGCAAGAGTGAGAGGAGGCTTTGCTTGAAATTTGGCAGTCATCCAATGGTGGAAGGTGTCAGATTAGGAAATTGAAATGTCAGACTTCAAATTTATCTAAGGATTTTGGAAAAACTAATATTGGATTTGAAAAGAGGAGGCCAATCGATAAAGGAATGAAATTTAAGGCTAATCGACCAACGAAATCTTAAAAGGGGTTGTCGAAATTTTGGTTAGGTAGTGAAGAAAAAGAGGAAAGGAAAAAGAAAAGAGAGAAAGGGAAGAAAGGTAAAGGAAAAGGAAAAGGAAAAATGAAAAAAAAAAAATATGCCGTTAGGAAGGTTTATAGGGCACTCAAAAATGGCGTCATTTTGGTGGCAGGTCAGTGCACGACTCGCAGATTCGCCCGAATTCACACGCCTGACCAGGTCTGAATGACAGAAAAGAAAAAGAAAGGACGAATGAAAAGGTAAAGGAAGAAAAGAGGAAATGATCGACAAAGAAAGAATAAGGAAGGAAAGTGAGAAAGAAAAGGGGAAAAAAAAAAGGAAAGAAATGAGAAGGAAAAGAACGGAAAGGAAAGAAAAAATAATAGAAATTTTATTATTTTTCTTTATTTTTGGTAGGATCGTCCGACAAATTAATTCTTGAATCTTTCAAAATTTCTAAGGTATTTTTATTTTCATTTTCATTTTATTTTTCTTTTCATTTATCTTTTTGATATTGAATATATCTAATTAATTACTAGTTAAAAAACCCAAAAATAGAATAAAAAGATAAAATAAGTTTAAAAAATATAATTTTAAAAAAGAAAATAAAAATAGAAATTGATAAATTAAAAATCGCAAAAGGCATCGTAAACGCCGAACGAAGATCTCGGTACTTCGGCAAATTCCTCGTTTCCGCCAAGTTGTTGGGGAAACCCAGATAATTCTTGCGGTAAAGAAATTTCTCTGCTGGTTAACGGAATAACAATTAAAACCATCTATAGAATAAATGAAATATCCTACTAAATAAAATGACTTTGAGGGTTTGGTTGAAATGCTGGGATATCTTCAGATGCCAAACAAAGAAGTCAAAGAATTGATTCGTCTTAATGAAATTAATCGAAGGGGTTCCACTAAGATGCTATTTAATCCCCAAGTTTTCAAATTTTCTCTAAATTTGGGGATTTTGCCAAAAATGTTGCGAAATCCTCGATTGTAAAACAAGTTAGTCAAAAAGATGTATCTTCAACCAAGTAATATCATTTCGAGGATTCCTCCGATTGCTGGGGAGTCCTCGGATTTCCAATCGAAGAATAAATATTTTCCTTAAGGGTTCTGCCAAAGTGCTGGGAACTTTTAGCTTTTGGCCGTCAGACTAATAAAATAATAAAATAATTCTTAATAACCCTAAATCTTAAATAAAAAATTATCTTCTACGAGGATAAACTTCTCGAATAACTAATCACATTTAATTGAAAAATATTAATTGTTATTCTCTAAATTTTTAAATATATATCATCTCGATTCGTGACGCTCGCAAGACCTTCATGACCGTATCATTTTCTACCACATCATCACTTTACATTATTTCGAGCACGTTAAGAGATATTTTTCAATAAATTATAGCATATATTTCCGGCCAGCTTTTTATTCATTTATTTATTTATTTATTGAACAACGTGTTCAATTCTAAAAACCACCTTGAAATTGACTGATTGCTAGTAATGCCCAATAAAAAGAAAAAAAAATCTATTCAAATTGACCCATCAATCCAGAAATCAAAAGAAAAAAAAATGTTCAAGTTAATACCAGCATCACCAAAAAAAAAAAAAAAAAACACACACACACACGCACACACACACTTTTACACTGTTTACTAATTAACAAGCATCCGTTCAAGCTTGTACTTGGTGAATAGAATATATATCCTTTACACTTGATAGAAGACTATATACACAAGCATATATTATACACTAAATTCACCTTGCATTATGATTCTACTTCTACGTGAAAGTGAATCTTCCTTTTTTTTAACATAAATTTATCTGAATACTATTTTTAATCGATTTATTTGTCAATTTACTATAAAATTTAAGTGAATTAAAAAAGATTAATAATTATATTCAAAAAATAAAAAATCATCTTTTAACTATTGTATTTTAAAATTGTATCTTAAAAAATTTTAAGAATAACATTCATCTAAAATATTATTAAAGAAGAGATAATATTTATCACTAATACAATTAAAATAAAGATAAAAAATTATTTCTTTTAATCGTCTTCTTATGACGTCCCTAAAAGTTTTTTTATTTTATAGTAATTTAAAAGTTTTAATTTTAACTTTAAAGATTTATTCATGGAACTTGAAAATATTCTATATAGTGAACAATTAAACTATTCCATTAGATATAATGTTGTGATAATCCTTTGTTTCTCTTAAATAAAGTTTAGGATATTTATTAGGAGAATTTCGAGAAGTAATAATACAGGCGATTAATTAGCTCGAAACAGTGGAACTACCTCTGCCCTTAAAATATGCCCGATAGCCAGCAATAGAAAACCATGATGGATGAATCGGCTCAGCGCCGACAATCTCCCGACGCCTGGTAGATGAAATGATGCAAATACTACAAATTAAAGAGCATACAAGAGAAGTACTGTCTACTCAAAATAGTAATGGATCAGGGTCACATTACACTACAAGAACATATTTTTCCTACGAAAATTTTCTTCGAATAAAAAAGTAGGATAATACCGACAGACTGCTGACTAAGTCTCAAGCAGTGCAGACCCTTTGGTCATTTTGAACTCTCCTTTTTCTCCAAGTACTGCAACTTCACGCTTCCTCTACGTAATTGCGTTATAAAATTTAGAAGAATTATAAATAATTAATAATTATTTTAAAAAATTAAAAATTATTTTTAAAAAATTTAAGAATAAAAAATCATCCTTACAAAATTTGAGAATGAAAATTTTTTTTAAAATTATATTTTTAAAAATTTTTAAAGATAATATCATTCCAAATAATATTAAATTAAAAAAAATTCATACTTAATACTGTTAAAGCAAATAAAAAATTATTTTTTTAAATTATTCAATTATCTTATTCCTAAAAGCCTCTTGTGATGTGCTAGATTCCTAAAGATAATTTCGATAGAGCTCCCAATGGACTCAACTTGAGCTAACCGAAAATCCATGTAAACCACTAGGCTTAATAGTTGCCTTCTGATCTTTCATTAGACTATTAATGTTGGTATGATTGGTATATATTACCAAAAGAATGTTATATAAAGTTGTTAATATTATTAACAAAGGTTTGAGAAGTTTGCATTTGTATTAGAAAATGAAGTTGAGAAATAGTTAATAAACTTTTAAACTTTTGCAATGAACAAAAAAAGATTTAAATACTTTTAAATAAGATTTAAATGGTAAGTTTAAAATTGTATTTTGTTAAAACTTTGATGAGGGACTTCTCATTAGAAAATTAAAAAAATCAGTGCATTAGACGGGCTCTTTCGTCTTAAAAATTTTAATTCTTCACTAAAGATATATTTAATTAAGAAAGGAGGTTTCTAACACCAGTTGGATTTATAAATAAATATCTCATTTAATACTCATTTTATGTAATTTCATATCTAAATCTCTTTAAGAATCATTATCTTTTTTCACTCGTGTGTTCAAGAAGAACGTAAAGTAAGATCTTATCATTCTTCGAGTAAGCATTTTATCTTGCAAATTACATTTTCAAAAGATTATTTTGCACCGTACTGAAAAACTGTTATCTTAAAAAAAAATTTCTAGCAGTGTCTTGCCAACAACCTTCTTCACTTTCTTCTTTTTCCCCACTATTAATCCTACTTGATTTCATTAATCCAACTCATTTGTCTCTCAGCACGACCAAGTTGAATTTAGTGAAAAGTTTTTGGTGATCATCATCAAGGTCCCTTTACGTGATTAATTGGCATGCCTTGCTACCTTATATTCTTATTTTGCGTATTTCTACATGTATGCTGCGCAACTAGAATTTCTAGTGTTAATTAATTAGTCCATGTCTCTCGGAAAAATATCATTTTCCTTTGAACGAAAATAGTAAGAAAACAAGTGGCCAAGTCCACCTCCCAACCAACTTGGCTGCTTAGAGATTCTCTGTTCTTATTCAATTGTTTAGAAAGGGAGCTAGAAACCCGCAATTTTCAGGTTCACCTTTCTTCTATTATTTTTAAATAAATTTGGCTTTTAATAGGCATTTCTTTACTATTTAAAAGAAATTTTAAAATTCATGAATGAGTTGTATGTATATGTGGGATGTCGATAGTGGTAAGACATGCAACACTAAATACGTACTAGGGAGAAAGTAATGAAGGGACATAGATGCATTGCTTTGAAAATAAAATATTTTTAGTTAATTTCATAAACACTTAAACCCATAAATAAATGTTTTTTTTCTGTCCAGAAAAGACCTGCTCATGGGCCTGGCCGAGCCAGATTCGAGCGGGGTTTGAGCATAGTATTAACATTAAATATATTTACCTAAGCCTGGTCCGGCCCGAAATATGGGCCTCGAATTTTACTCAAGCCAGCCCATATTTGTAAATAGATAGTTCAAGCTCGTTTAAGCCCGCCTCTATTATATTTTTTAAAAATTTATTTAAAAATATTATTTTAAAATTTAAACTTTATTAATTTAATAATTTTATTTTATTAAGTTTATAAATATAAATAATTTAACTTAGTTTTTAAAGTTTACACTACAATATTATATATATATTGTTTATATGATAAAAATTACATAATACATAAAATATAAAATAAATATATAAAATGAAATAGTAAAATGGGCCAGATCAGGCTGGGCTCGGGCTTTAAAAGTTGAACTCAAGGCTCGGCCCATTTTTTAATCGGACCTATTTTTTGTCCAAGCCCATTTTTCGGGCTTAATATGTTAGTCCAAACTCTTCTAAATATCGAACGGATCTTCAAGCTTAGGCAGGTAGCCCGGCACTTGAGCAGGTCTAGTCCAGAACATAAATAAATGTTTAGATTGGCTTTATTTTACATATTATATTAAACGATTTTTTGAATAAAAAAATCTGAAAACCTCTTTATTTTTTGGAAAGAGTTATTTTTATCTGGATTTGTCTCCTTTTTATTATTTTTAATATAGGTTTTATCATTATTCAAATATATGAATAAAAAATTATGAATGGATCGTATATATAAATGCATTGACGATGAATCTATTGAAAAATATTTGGTAATTGAAAATTATTTTATTTATTATCAATAGAGATTTTAGATTTTATAAGCAGAGTTAGTAAAATGAAATAAATTTTTTAAAGTATATTTTAAAAAATATAAAAAATTAATTTTTTTTAAATAAAGAGATATATGATAATTTTTTAATCTTAATATTGAAAAAACCGGACTAAGCAATCGATTCATCAGAAAATCGCTAGCCTATTTGATCAGGTGCATATAAAAGTTGGGTATCCGGGGACCAATAAAATACTAGTTTAACTCATTGAAAAATGACAAAAGATGGATTAAACTGGGAAAAGAACGAAATTTTTTTTAACTTATTATTTTTTTATTAAATTATTTTTCAATGATAAGGTTTGAATTTTTAATTTCTTAATCATATATTAAAAACTATATCATTATACCAAATACATATTTTTATTAATTAATTACTATATTTAATATTTATTTAATATAAAATTATATATTTAATTTTTAAATTATTTTTTAATAAACAGTTTAATTCAATTGATTAGACTAATTAAACCGATCACCAAAAATTTTCAATTATTTGACCTGTGATTCAGTTTTTATTCATTACTTAATTTCGCTTAAAAAGTTCTTCAAGCACTATAATATAACAAACTCTAAAAGAACACGATTTCTTTCACAAATTTGATATAACGCCAGAAGTGGAAAAGAGATTATAAGCGATCATGACACTTGGGCTTTCGGATAGAAGGCAAAAAAGATATGAATTTTGTGAAGCACGAGTATTTATGGTTTTCTTTTTTAAATTTATTTATATAGATGTAAGATATTGAAAATGATTAATAGAATTATCAGTGACTGCATTTAAGTTGCCACGTTATTTAGAGTTGTCCATGAGTTAAGCAAGTTAAATTCGGGTTAGGTGTATGTATAGTGTTAACCTCCTACATATTTGTCTAAATTTCACTTGATTTAAAATGTAGGTCTCAAATGATATCAAAGTCTATTCATATTTATAACTAGGTAACCTAACTCTAGCTAAATCCTCATATTATTTTTAAAAAATATAATATTTTTATTTAATCTTTAGTACTTTAATCTTTTGTCTTTTATTAAATTGTAACACATGGATAACATACATTTTAATGTTTATTTATAATTTTTGGACTTTTATTCTTTGTATGATATAAATCATATAATTTGTAAATATAAATATAAAAATAATATATTATATAATAAAAAATATATTGGGTTAGGTTGAGCTTGAATTTTAAATGTTGAAGCCAAGGCACAATACGTTTACTTAATGAATCTTTCTTCTTCTTTTTTTTTGTCAAGATAATTTCTTAAGTTTAATATTTTTATCTAAATCACCTCAAATATCAAACATACTTTTAAATTTGAATGAATAATCCGACTCTTTGACCATTTAGGTTGATTGTAATAAAGACACTGTACAAGTCCAAAAGCAATTATTTAATTGGCATGGGATTCATAAGAACAATGAAGATTTACGTCTAATTAATCCTTGCTCCTTGTATCTTTCGCTATAAGACAATGGAAATCTTGTCATGGATCTCATGGAAAAAAAAAAAAAGAAAAAAGAAATGATTGATGCCATGCCCCTCGATAGAACTTCGTGGTTCAATTTACTGCTTGGAAAAGTGATAAGAACACATCTTTTGTTCGGAATAGAGCTATGGCTAGCAGTTGAGTTATCAACATCTTGCTTTAAGGTCTAAAGTTGATTAGTGAACATCAGAAGTTTATATATATTTGAAAGCAAGATCCTTGTCGAAAGGACAAATGCTACTTTGTTTCTTCGCGAATCTGCGAAGTTGGCGAAATGAACGTTTCTTTCCCTTTAAGCAGTCTCAAGATTGTTTGGTGATCCGCTGCCAAAGATACGGCCATTTCTGGATGAAATTATTGGGCTTTGGAATATTCGTTGAAAGGATTTAGAAAATTACTTGAATTTGCTTAGAGATTTTTGTTGTTTTTAATTTTGTATCGAAACATGAAGAGTATTCAAGGGAATAGGTAGCAAACACTACAGCAAAGTACTATCTAGTCAATTAAAGGCGTAATTGAATGGCAAAATTTTGTTAAGTGTCATTATTGCGTCATTTTCATTCAATTCTCCAGTATAGTAAATTTCATTTTGGTAGAAAAATTCATATGCATGCACATGGCTTAATTATCACTTTCCTTCTTGCATTCAAATACTTTTTCAAAAGCAATGACATATAAAATTTAATCAAGTTTCAAATTTATGAGGTATTAGTTGCTTGTATATGTAAAGATTTGTAAGGTTGAGAAATTCTAAAAGCAATGTGCAATTGTGCATATATACAATCTGAAAAAGATAAATATTATTAGTGTTTAAAACGTTTGAGTATTTGGCCAAAAAATTTGTATATACTTGTATACAAAATAAAATAAAAAATAAAAAAAAAGTAGCTTATCCTTCGTATGTTAAGTGGCATTCATCATACGCCACCCAAATATATTCAAGAATATCATGTTTCTTTTTCAAAAGAATCTTGCATGTTTTCTTGGTGAAGATAAATAAGTGCAGACAGCCAAGTCTGGTTTTAATCAGCTTGCAATATTTTGAATTTTCAACGCAATAAAATTTTATTTAATCTTATCTCAAATTCTCTAAAACATATTATTATAAATGTTATTGCTTTGGTTCAGATTACGATGTCAACTCAAGCATATTGAATGCACAACTTGTACATTTCATATATTCGAAGTTTTTTAAATTTCAGTTATTTTTAATAAAATAATTAATACGTTTTTCATTTGAATAATTTTAAACTTATGTTATTTTTAATTTAGATCGTTTTTAGATATGACCTTAAAATCTTTGGTTTAGTGGCAAGGAGAAAGCCTCGAGGCTTTGAGATCTTAGATACGAGTTTCTCTATATGTGAGATTATTCCAATTTTATATGTATATTCTAGTTGATTTATTTATTTATTTATTTATTTATCTGTGATTATCCTATTTCAAATTCAATCAAATTTATCTTCTCCAAAAACTATTAAAAAAATCAAAGAGAAAAGAATATAATTTTTTTGCTTGGTAGTGGAAAAGTAAACATCATGAACGAAAACTTACACAAAAACATCTCTCTCAAAAGAAGATATATAATAATATATTATAAGGCGTTAAGGAGGGAATCTCTCTGTCTCCAAAATTATTTGATGGAATACATAAAATATGTTCAAAACATATATTTTGCTATGCATATATTATTCTTGAAACTATTTTTGGCTTTGAAAATTAGTGACCGATTAATTAATAACCGAAAGAGCTGTGGTGCCATATTCGTGGTTTGAGGTTGGTAATTTGGAATGGCATTGACGTTTTAAAGTGAATGATGGTGGATTTAAAGAAGGGTAAAAAGAAACGAAAAAAGTAGCAACCAAGAACTTAATCTCTAGCTTATTCAGATTAGATACCATTTGTTGTATTTCAAATTATAAAGGCAGAGCCTTTTTGAAAAGGAAATCGGAAAAAAAAAAAGAATTATTTGTTAAAAACTTAGTGCTTCAGGTACCTATTGAAAACATGGAGAGGCATCACGAAACAGTCATTTGAACATTTAAAGTAAAATTGCCCAAAATATTATAAATTAAAATAAATATTAAATAAATAAAATGATAAAAATCAAGCAATGGGGTGGGCTCTATGCCAATTAACATTATTCCCTTCGTCATATATGCCATTTGTGACTTGCTAGGGGAGACCATTTTTAACTTCTAAAAAATAATAAATCCAATATAAAATAATTAGATTTCTGAAATTCGTGTTTCATTGTTGAAAGTTGATTGGTAGATTTTCTTGTTAAGCTAGAAAAGTATATATTTACTGAGCTTATAGTGGATTTTATGCTGCTGTATGCTTCGTATGTAAGAAATTTGTGAGTTTACTCTAGTCCAGCAGTTCCAGAGGAAAAAAAAAAAAAACACTTGTTTTAAGCCTCTCAAAATTAGATGCCCCAACATATTGATAATTAGGTTATAAATACTAAGAGTAAAAGCTAATTTGAGATAAGAGAAAGTCTGTTCCTTAACTATTTCTTTGATTACCTTTGCCATTAACTTAAAAAAAATACCGAAGTATGCTTCGGAGACATAATTTCGATTTCTTTTGACAATATTACCTTAACAAATTTTTATCAGTTTTCAAATGAAAAATTTAAAAGTTTACTCAACTCAACTGCACAAAAATAGCTCAGCAATGTTGATATTTAAACATGTATACATGATTAAAATGGCATTTGTTAATAGCACAAGAATTCAATCTCAAGATTTTTTTTTTTTTTAAAGATATTCAGATTCTTGATTCAGGACATATAAATAGAAATATCTTTTAACCATTTTGATGAAAGATGAACTAGAACTTTTCCTAATTGTATTAATTAATTAATAACCGAAGAATTCAGATTTCAAGATTGGAGGACATCCAATCTCAGCGCAAATATTTTGGGTTGAGTTAGCGACCACTGTTATTTTTTTTTCTCCCTTGGATCCAACCCTAATTTTAAATTATTTAATTCTTTTTGGTTGTAAAGGAATTGTAAGCCTTGTCATGCGTAAAGGTGCTAAAGGCTTGAACCTGGATCTCAAAAGATTTAAAGACGTCGAAGCTCTTTTGGCTTAGTATACTGATCCACCACTAGATTTAGTAAGTTGAAATTGTAGCTAGCTAGCTAGCGAAATTATTCGTTCACGGAAGTGGAAAATTCAGTTGTGGTCCAGCGAGTTGAACGTGAGGGACAATCACAATGGTGAATGAGGTTTACATATCCTTCTTTAATACGAAAGGGACAATTTAGAAATAAAGAAACCAGATCAATTGCTAACATAGCCGCAAATCTTTTCAATCATACTTTCATTCTTTTCTATAGGTAAAAAAGAAAAGAAAAATTGAGTAAATTGGAAAAAGAAAATTTTGCTATTGTTGGAGATCAAATCCAAACTTCGCAGTGATACAAAGGATAATAACACTTGAACTATAACTAACTTTCAAACATTTGATACTTGTAAGACCGGACTTTGCAAGTGATCAAAATGATAATAGCATTTCCAAGAATTCTGACAAAAGTTATTGCAGGTAGGAAAAATGAGACATGATCCGAGGTTTCAGTGGTAATTCACTTTGTTTGCACGTGGGATTATGGAAAAATGGATTAATCTTCCGGTCGGTGCGACTTGTGAGAGAATTAGTTAGCTTTTTGGACTTGACCTTCATATCAATCACATTTTTTTTCTTTTAATTTTTGTTGTTTTGTCTTTTTAGAACTCACATGCTACTTGATTAGCTTGATATTTTATGATTATATTTGATACATTTATAGTATATATATCTATATATTGTCAATGAATTAAATAATATCATCTCATTAAAAGTTTTTAAAAATAAATATAACTAATTTTATTTAAAAATGATAGCATTTGATTCAATGTTCTGTATAGATCCATACATTGTTAATCCATCAAATATAAATTCATATTTTAAAGAGATTTCATGTTTGATAAGATTTTTTAATGATTTCATTTTTTATCAACATGTTCAATAATTTTTTAACTATTTAATTTTCAATGTAGAAGTGTTAATATATGAGGCAAAGCTTTCTTTGATACTGCTATTTAATTGCATTAATTTTATATCTTTCCTTCTGATCATTAATTTCTTTTCATTTGTATTTTTTACCAATTAAAAAATATATCTTTTATATAAGATTCAATAAAAAAAATCTAGCTAACTTTAATTTTATGTGCCATACCAAACAAATTTTATATTATAAATTTGGTATTTAATTTATCAGTGTTGCATTTCTTTTAGTTTATAAAAAAATTAAATTTCTTGTTTTTATCTTAGTAATTAAGTGAACAACAAATAAATTGAAAATAATTCCAATATTTACATGTGTTAGAAATAAAGATGAGGGTCCGCCTACAATGAGTGAAATTCTACGAAAGCAAATAATAATAATAATAATAATAATAATAATAATGTAGTGATAATTGACCAATTTTCATTTTTTCCATCTTATTTATATTTAGTAAATCAAAGCATTTCTTTTCAATCGATTTTGTAAATTTTAATTCCGCAAATTATATATAGATTATACACCATTAGATCTTCAAGTTGTTTCAATTCAATCAAACCGTGCCTATCATGACACTTTAGTTTTTCTGTCTTTTGTCTTTTCTTCGAAGCCTTTTATTGACGCGTATTTCAATTTCCAATTTGAGCTTCTTCGAAACCAATATTTTCTTGGTTAAGCTTTGCTATTTATGTTTAATTTAAGAGACTTGCATGTACTTTGTTCTTAATTCAATACAGAAATTCCGTTGGATGACCAATAATTTCTCCTCCTCTTTTTCTTTTTTCTTTTTCAGTACAGAACATATATACATATATGTACGTTCCTAGCTTTAATCATTAACATGGGAAATGGACAAGAAATAATGAAAAGAAAGGTTAATGCCTTAATGGTTGTGCAATGAAATTAATTGAAGTGATATTAAGAAAAGTTTTAATTTAATACAAATAATGCATTAAATATTAATTTTTTAAAAAATAATAATTAATTAATTCTTAAACAATGTCTGTATTGAATATAGATTAACCGACTCCTAAATCAAAAAGAAAAATAATTGCATGGTATATCCTGGAATTGCAAACACCTTAAAAAAGGCACCAATATAGCTCTATCAAAGAAGCCAATTCTAATTTCAACTGCATGAATAATAATTATGAAGAGAGACATCGCAATTAAGTTTGGGTGGACCCTTTATTATCTTCACCGCACACGTCCCAATAAAAAGAAAGGCAGGTTATGTTCAATGAGGAATCCCTTCATTGCCCATGTCCTCACTACTCTCCAAACTTACATAAACCTCCTCTCTCCATTGTTGCACTTTCAATTCAAGTGCAAATAAAAAAAAAATATTCTGAAAAACAAAAAATGAATAAAAAGAAGCCATATCTCATTGTCATTCTAATACAATCCATTTATGCTGGCATGTTTTTGCTCTCCAAGGCTGCATTCGATGGCGGTATGAACAATTTCGTGTTCGTTTTCTACAGACAGGCCGCTGCAACCGTTTTCTTGATCCCTCTAGCTTTGGTTTTTGAATGGTAATTTTCTCAATTAGCCTTGGTTTTTGGTCAATTTATATTCTTTGAAAAAAAATTCAATAAAAATATATCTTATTGATTATTTTGTTTCGAAACTCTAGGAAAACTGCGCCCCCTCTATCATTCGGGACCTTCTGCAAGATTTTTTTGCTATCTTTATTTGGGTAAGTCCAGTTGAAATCACCTGTTGAATTAACAGATACAACCATCACACTCGAATTCAATTTCACTTGCTTACTGTTTTGGGAAAATTTTCAATGTCAGGATAACTTTAAGCTTGGATATCAATGGTGTCGCCCTGGTTTATACCACTGCAACTTTGGCCGCTGCAACAACTAATTGCCTGCCTGTCATCACTTTTTTCTTGGCATTGTTACTCAGGTAAAATTACTTCTAGCTCTTGATATCCTTCCAATTATATATGTTCATTCCTTTTTCTTATGTTATGTTGAGTTACTCAGTGAATGAGAAACATTTTGAGTTACATTTTCATCTTATAGTTTTCACCGTCTATTTTAGGATTTTGAATTGTAGACTTTCTAAAGAGAATATCAAGTTATATAACTACTACAATGTCTTCTTAGAGACCAATTTCATTGTTTAATTAACATGATATATATATATTAGTGAATGTTGCTAACTAAACACCCAAGTGTAAAAGAGAGAAAGAATAATTAATTAGGAGATTTCTTAGAACACGAAGTGTCATTGGCCCAATTCAATCTTTTTGCAAAGGGAACCATCTTAGCATGAGACATATATATATATATATATATATATATCAAGTTTCATACCTATACTGCCAAGTTATGCATTGATTTTTTTTGATTCATCACTCACATTTTATAACTTTTTTTGAAATATGTAATTTCCAAGGAAAGAACTTCCCATCGCTCATATACTTTCATTTCACATAAGTTTGGGGGAAAAAAAGGAAATTACTACTATTTAACAGTATTTTAAAATCGATTTGTTATTTCTAATTTTGACGAAAATTTAAGACTTTTGAGTGGATTAATTCTTGGTTTAGTCTGCAAGAGAGTAAGAATGCCAAGTAACGGACAACTCATTGATTCATTAGACTTCACGTGCCATAAAACTCATTGATTCATTAGACTTCACGTGCCATACAACTCACTGATTCATTAAACCACAAAGATAATTCTCTATGATATAATTCAGTCACTCCCATTAAAATTAATATATTCCTCATTTGACTTATGATTAATTACTAAATTATTAGAAGGTTGCTTCATAGGAAAGGATGTTTTTGTTGCAATGAATTGGTTGATGTTCAATTGTAATTGTATATTTCTATACACATCGTCAATGAATGAAATAAATGATATTATTTCATTAAAAAATTTTAAAAGTAATATAAATAACTTTATTTTTACTGAAGTGATATAATTTAATTTATTAATAATGTGTAAGTTTATATATGACCATTGCATGAAATATAAATTTTAATTTATTGGTAAATAGTGTTGTTTTAAAAATCTGCACGGTGGGACTGTCATAGGAATAGGAATATGCTAAGTCTATAAAACATTAACATAAAAATAAAAAAGAGAAAAGAAAAAGAGAAGAGAAGAGAATATGTTTAGAGGCAAATTTTCCTTTTTAGTCCTCTGGGGGAATTGATGGTTTAATAGTATTTTATTAGAATTACTTGTTGCTTAATTTTCGATCTCTTTGATCGCAGTTAAAAGGGAATCCCCTCTAAATCCTACACGAATATATCAAGTCAATGAAAAACGTGGAAATTTTATTAAATAAGAAAAGAAAAAGGAAAATACAACATGGTTAATTACCAAAGCATACATAGCCCATCATAGAATTCTTAGTTTTCATAGTAACCTGTCAATTTAACTACCATTCTTTTTGAAAATTATACCAATCACTCATTTGATCCAACTAATATTAATACAATTAATAAATTATATCATCTCATTAATGATCATATGAAAAATTTTACAAGCCTTTAAAAATAAATTTAAAATTCTATGTTATCAAATTAAATACATAAAAGTGGTGCATTCATTTTGAGGGTGTATAAGATTTTTATTTACTTATTAATGAGCAGGCATCATTTTACTTATTATATCAAATATAAATCTTAAGATATATATTGTAATATAAAAATAGACTTTTTTTAATAATGAAAGATTTGCTATGCTATAGATTAATTTTTGGATTAAAATCTTGGCCTCGCATGTTAAAACATGTTTAGTAATAAATCTACCAATAGTCATTGCTTAGAAAAAGAAAAATCTACCAATTGTAATGAGTTTTTATAGTGACGGGAAAAGCTTTAAAGCTATCACACAAGTTGTATAAATTTATTTATTTATCTGTTAATTGGACCTACATCGACAGAATAAACAATCGTTTATAAAGAAAACAAGTAAAAAAACAATCAAAATAATAATATTTCTATTGGATCAAGAAATAAATAAGTTTGATTGTTCATCTTTCTCATATAATCTATATATGTTTAATATAATCTTATTATATATAAAACATTCTTCAGATACTTTAAATCAAAGCAATTGGATGTCTAACTCAAGCTTATATGATATTATCGATCAATAGAATTATTCTACTCCTCTACCTTTGTCATATATTCAATGCATTACATTAAATAGATATTATATACATGAAATACGATTCACTTTCAAGATGTTTTGGTGATGACCTATTTTGATGGTAAAGTTTTAATTAATATAAATCTGTATAGATAAGGTTTATACCATTACTTGTCAGAATATTCATTTTGATTATAAAATTTTCTTATAGGGAAAATTTTTTTGGTTTTATTGACAGTTTTCTAATCATCAAATAATGATTGTTTGTTTGTAGTGGCTTAAGTATTTGATTTACATAGGTAATTTTTTTTTTGTTTTATTGATGATTTTTTAGCCATCACTGCATGATTATTTGTTTATAGCGACTTAAGTATTTGATTTACGTAAATACCTTTTATGCAAAAGTTCAAATTAGATTATTTGCCCCCAAAAAAACCCGATAATATTTGATAGTTTTCACCCTTGGTGGTCACCTATTCTGATGATAAGATTTTCGTTGATATAAATCTATATCGATGAGGTTTATACCATCTCTTGAAATTTGTCAAGATATCCATTTTGACTGTCGGGTAGGATTTTCTTACTTATGGGACAAGTTTTTTGGTTACATCGATAATTTTCTAAGCATCATTATATGACTGTTTTTTTTGTAGTAGCTTATGTATTTGATTTACATATGTAAATTATTTTTGTTTTATTGACGATTTTTAACCATCTCTACATGAATATTTGTTTATAGTAACTTAAGTATTTGATTTATCGTTTATACAAAAGTCCAGATTAAAATATTTTCCCCAAAAAACCATTGATGTTCGATAGTTTTCACCCTTTTTCCTTTTGTTGATCAATCTGGTCTATGCAACAAAAGTCAATAATTTCCTCCGAAAACCTTGCTCAATGCAAGGTTTTTTTTTTTTTTTAATAATTTTGATAATTCCTCTGTTAGTTAAGTCATCCCCTTCAATCAAAATCGAAGGGGAAACGCAAGGTCCCATGGTGACGTAGTAGTCAAAGAAAAATGCCAGTATGCAATAAATTCAGAAACATCAAACACTGTAGATCTAGCCAGGCTACTAAAATTTTTCCAACGCGTGCTCATATATGTACTGTCAAATGCTCCTTTATTTAGCAACGTCATTTTAAGTTTTAACCCTTTATATAAAAGTTATATATATATATATATATGTATATATAATGTTGGGCCTTTTTCAATAATCTTTTCTTCTCATTGAATATCAGATTTTTAATAGAAACAAACTAATGAATATATATATATATGTGGCGATGTACAACTTGGCTATAGCAACAATCAATCATTGGACCACTTATTTGTTGGCATTGTCTACAATGAAAATCAAGGCTTCTTTAACATAATGTCAAATCTTGGATCTGTTCTCATCTATTGTCCCACTAATTTTAGAGCAGCATATATTTGCCAAACTGAAGAAAAAACCAATTCAGAATGTTAGGGTTATTTGCAATCGTTTCTCGTTTTTTGTTTTAAAAAGCTTTTGTTTTGTTTTGTTTTTTTTTTTTTTTTGCTTTTTAAATTTTGAAAAAAAAATATAATATTTATGTGATAAATAATATTGTTGAAAGCAAGTACATAAATTGTTTTCATACTATAAAATACTTATATTATTTACATATAATAATTCAATACATACCATAAAATATTAAAATATATTATTTAAATAAAATGAGTTAATATAATTCTAAATTGTATATTCAATAATAATGTAAATTATAAATTACATTCAATAAATGTTTTTTAATAATAGTAAATCATTAAAAATAAATATTCAACTAACTAATATTTAATGAATTAGATTTTTTTTACAGTCTTAGCTTTTGTTTTTTGTTCATTAAATTGATTAAAACAAGGCAACTTGTATGGCAGGATAGAGATTCTGAGGTTGAAGACAAGTGCAGGAATTGCAAAAGTTGTAGGTGTAGTAAGTTGTTTGGCCGGTTCATTGACCTTTGCCTTTTACAAGGGTCCCCATATGAAACTTTTCTGCTTCCATCACCTGCTTCAGCACCATGCCCAAACACTTCATAGCCCAAGTTCCTCCGGTGAGACGTGGATAAAGGGTTGTTTCCTCATGTTGGCTTCCAACATTTTGTGGGGCTTATGGCTTGTATTGCAGGTTCAGCCACATTTCCCTCATCAAAAATTGACATGGTCAAAATCTTACATAAGGTTACGTTAGGACATTTGAAAAATATTTTGTGGTTGTGAAACAGGGTCCGGTTTTGAAATGCTACCCTTCAAAACTTCTCTTTACAGCTCTTCAGTGCTTCTTAAGCACAATTCAGTCATTTGTTGTTGCTATTGCTCTGGTTAGAGACCCCTATGAATGGCGACTGGGCTGGAACGTTAGACTTGTTGCAGTGGCCTACTGCGTAAACATCTCCTACGACTACTCTTGTCATTATACATAATAAATGTACATAAACGTACATGTATATAAATAGCTGTACGTGTATTGATGAATTGTTCGATAATACTACGGCAGGGAATTGTGGTGACAGGCGTGGCATTTTACCTACAAGCATGGGTTATTGAGAAGAAGGGGCCAGTCTTCTTGGCCATGACAACACCATTGAATCTGATCTTCACAATAATATGTTCCGCATTTCTCTTATGCCAGCTTATCAGTTTAGGAAGGTTGTCGGTTTACTTTTGATTAGGAATTTAAACCATCTTAACCTTCAATTTATCTTTCCGAATTTCGATTCCCAGATTATCTAACTTCGGTTTCTTTATTGTTTCTCCAGTCTCTTAGGGGGGCTTTTATTGATCGGTGGGCTATATAGTGTGCTGTGGGGAAAAACCAGAGAGCAAAAACTGCTGAATGAAAATTGTTTGCCAGCATCTCATGTCGACAAAGAATGCACTGAGCTAAAAGTTGTGACAGCCTAAATTTCATCATTATTGCTGATCATGGAAGATCAAGAGAGTGAGAACGGTCATGGAAAATGCCCCATTTTCAGCCACCTCTTGAGATTATTAGAGAAGCCCTTGTTTCTCCTTCCTGTTGATAATTTCGAGAATAGAGGACACAAGGGATGATGTAATTCTATTGATATAGATCAAAATGGCTTTTTGAAACGGTAATGGAGGCCACTTTTAGAATTCATCTTTCACTTAGTTTATATATTTTGGTCATTTTATGTATGCTAGGGGGCTAAATTTATTTCATAAATTGTTCTTCTGTCGATTATACTTTACCAATTGATGTTGTCGAGGTTAAATTGGGCCATTTTATCATGAATTTGTTGTACAAACATTTGCAAATATTAATTCAAGATACGTAAAGTGGAAGAACAAAGTTCTTCCTTCCTGCATCCTTAATCATCCTCTAATAATGAGAGAGAAATTTATTGATCGTTTTAGAGATTGATATTTGCAAAGAGAAACAAAATCGACTGGCATTTATTGTACCATGTCCTTTGTCTTTTAAGTCTTTGGTTGGTTGGTTGGTTGGTGCTTTTAACCGCTTTTTTCCCTTCACTTCTTTATTTATTTGCTGAAAATTGCTTCATTTTCATTAATAAATACAATTTACAAAGATTTGATATATCTTTCTCTCAAAAGCAAAAGATTTACATATCTGTATAATTCTATATTACAGAAAAATTAATGAAAGAAATCAAATAAAAAACCTATCAAAGAATGTAAAAAAAAAAAGAGATATTTCTCCATAGATGGGGGAGATTTCCCTGTATCTCTTTGCAAAGATTTTGCTCGTCTTTACTTTTAAAGGTCTAGATGGATTAGCTTCATTCTTTATTGAATTCCGGCATTTTATTTGGATCATTCTCTTTACCCGTTGGAACATGTCTTAATTTAATGTTTATTTGATGGCATGTTCTTTTACTCATTGAGCAAGCTTTACAAAATGATATGATCTAAATACTCCTTAAAACGCCACACATTATTAGTAAGAAAAAGAATAACATAATGAAGAAAAAAATCGTTCTAAGGAAGAGAAAATTTTCTTAGATTCCTCCCCATAACCATTTCCAGATGTGGGTATATATTCTTATGTATTCTTTTCTCTCATGTTACAAGTATGCCCCAAGGATTCATTCAAAAATATGAAATTGGTCTCTAACAAGGACTAGCCCATAAGAGTAGCCCAACTAACTCAACATTCATAACAAAATATTAGAAAAATTAAAAACATATAAAATGACTCGTAACAAATACCCTTCTCTTTTAAGGAATCCTTGTCCCCAATGATTAAAGTGAGGATATTTTGCTGCAATTCATATAAAAATTCCCACGTAGAGTCTTCTCGAAAAATGCTTGTCCATTGCACGAACCCTTGACTGGCTGCCCTATTCCCGCTCTTGATCATCCTCCTGTCCAATATTTTCAGTGGCTTTTTTACCACAGTTCCATCCTCATCAAGCACAAGAAGCTACGCTTGTGCTGGATGAGAACCAATGTGTTTTTTAAGTTGAGACACATGAAATGTAGGGTGAAGTTTTTCACCAAGTGGAAGTCTCAATCTGTGCACTACTACAATTTTTTCCTTAATCAAGAAAGGTCCAAAGTATTTAGGTGCAAGCTTATGATAGTTCCTGTGCCCCAAAGAGTGTTGCCTATACGGTTGCAATTTAACATACACCAAGTCCCCTACCTCAAAGCTCCTATCACTCTTCCTTCTATCAGCCACAACTTTCATCCTTTCTTAGGCCCTCTGCAAATAATATTTCAGCATTTTGATAACAGCTTCTCTAGCAGTGAGGCTTTAATCTACAGACTCCACTGAATCTCCTGTTACGTAAGGCACATGAATGAGGGATCGCTGACAACCACCTCATACGGGGTTGTGTGAGTGGCATAGTGGTAAGTGGTATTATACCACCATTCTGCCAATGGTAACCAAAAGCTCCAATCTTTAGGTCTCTCACTTGTCATACACCTCAGATAAGCTTTTATGCACCGTTGACCGCTTCATTTTGTCCATCTGTTTAAGGGTGGTTAGCTGTTGAAAATTTTAGAGTAGTGCCTTGTCCTTTTAGGAGTTTTTGCCAAAAATGACTCATAAAAACTTTATCTCTATCAGATACAATACTATTTGGCATCCCATGGAGCCTAAAAATATGGTCCAAGAAGATTTGAGCCACTATAAATGCCGTGAAATAATTGGTTAAAGCAATGAAATGTTCGTATTTACTTAAACCTATCAACCACAACCAAAATGGTGTCCTTGCCATGTGATCTAAGTAGACCCTATATGAAATCAACGGAGATATCTGTCCTTATCTTTTCATGCATTGGTAGCAGTTGTAACAGTCCAAGTAGAGCTAAGTGATCATATTTATGTTGTTGAAACACTGAGCACTCCCTGACCAAATTCCTAACGTCCTTCTTCATGCTTTTCCAGTGAAGGATGCTAGAAATTCTACTGATTGCAGCTTGTACCCTAAAATGCCTTTTTACTAAGCTAGCATGAAAGTACTTCATCACATCTAACTTCAATTCTGGTTCACTACCCACTACTAGTTTACTTTTCCTTCTCAAGTGTCCTGCACTCGAAGTGTATTTAGAATGCTTACTAGGATTTTTTTTTGAAGGTCCTTCACTAGATGCTGCAACATTGGGTCATGATTCCAAGACGGTTGAATCCTTTACCACATATCGGTTTGAATAGATGACATAGCTAATAATGGAGCAACCGTTGATAATCTAAGTCTTCTAGAAAGAACATCTGCAACCACATTATTAGCCCCCTTTATGTAACTCACCTCATAATCAAACCTCATCAATTTTGTTACCCATGATTGTTGAGCTGGAGTGGTGATGTGCTAACAAAGTAAAAATTTTAAACTCAGATGGTCAGTCCTTATCTTGAAATGCCTTTCTGTCAAATATGAGATCTCCTTATTTATTGCTAATAAGACCGTAAGCATCTCTTTTTCATATATCAAGAGAGTTTGATGCTTAGGAGCAAGGGCATTACTAAATACGCCATAGGTCTACCTTGCGTGTCAATATTGCACCCACATAGTATCAGAAGCATCAGTTTTAACAACGAATTCGACATTGAAGTTAGAAAGGGCCAATATTAGTGCCGTTGTCATGGCTTGTTTTAGCAGCTCAAAAGCTTCTTGTGCTAACTCATCCCATTTAAACCCTTCCTTTTTGAGCAAATTTATTAAAGGTCTAGCTAAAACTTTATACCCTTAATAAATCTCCTATAATAACCTGTTCGGCCTAGGAATCTCTTAAGATCTTTGATTGTGTTAGGTACTGGCCATGCTAAAACACACTCTAACTTTTTGTTGTCCATAGCCATTCCTTGTGCATTAATGACATGACCTAAATATTCTCCCTCTTTGGCTCTGAACTGACATTTGCTCTTCTTGAGATAGAACTGATTACTTCTTAAAACTGTAAAGAACATGTTCAAATGTTCTAAATGACTTACCTGATCAACTGAATATACTAATATATAATCGAAAAACACCAAAACAAACCTTCTCAAGCAAGGTTTAAAAATACAATCCATCACTCCTTGGAAGGTAGCTGGTGCATTGGTGAGCTCAAAAGGCATAAACAAGAACTTATAATGACCCTCATGGGTCCTAAAAGTAGTCTTGTATATATCAGCAGGGTGCATTCCAATCTGGTGATAACCGGACCTTAAATCCAGACTTAAAAATACAGTAGCACCAACTAGTTCATCTAAGAGCTCTTTTACTAAAGGTATTGGGAATTTATCTTTCATAGTAAGGCGATTGAATTCTCTGTAGTCAAAACACAATCTCCATGACCCATCCTTTTTCTTAACTAGCACTGTAGGTGAGGCAAAAGCACTACCACTATCCTTTATAATGCCAACTTCTAGCATCTCCTTCACCATTGTTTTTTTCAATTTCATTCTTCCGCATTACATATCTACATGGCTTCATTTTCACTGTCTCTCTTTCATTTTTCAAGATAATCCTATGGTCTTGAGGTCTAGAGCGTGGAAGCCTTTTTGGGACCTCAAAGAAGTCTTGATAAGAGTTAAGTAACTCATCAAAAAACTGTTTTATATAATCAGCATTCTCAGAACTTATTACTTGATATTGATCAAGTTTCAGCATCCCATAATAGACATACTTTGTCGCCATGCAATAAACAATGACTCAAAAACTAACAAAATTTACCAACAAATGATGCAATCCTGAGGCCAGATATCCCATTTGCTTTCCTATAAATCTATGACCCTTTAACATTTCTAATCTGCTTCACTAAAGCTTCAGCTATTTTAGCTTTGGTAATTTTATATGCCATATGCTCCGAGATCTTATACCCCTGCCAAAAATTAGCATAGATGAACTATGTAAGCCTCCTTTATATTCCAATCAAATGCTTATTAGTTAACAAAGAGGACAAAAAAAAAAGATATGAACTAAAGAAGGTGATATCAAAACATATATCACAGCTTAAATTAAAGGGCCAAAAAAAGATTAAATTATCAGTGCTACAATGAAAATATCTCTCTTGTTGCAATCAATAACTTAATAAAATGTTCTATCTCTTTTGAAATGATTCGAACCAACAGATGGAAACTAATATGAAAAATAAGTTAGACAAAGTATACTATTCTGGATACATTATTTTTGTTGCCCAAAAACTATCCTCCAACTTCGAATTAGAAAGAAATAAAATGGAATTCAATTATAAATATTTGTATGTACAAGAAGTAAATAAAATTAAATGGTCACAACGGCGAATAACGATTGATTAATTAGCTCTAAATACGGTAAGAAGACCTAGGTTCCAAGGTTTCAATTCCAATGTTTTTAAACCCACTAAATTAAAATTAATTAGCTTATAATCACCGTTATTTTTCAAGTTAATGGTTGCTATATTCAACATTATTATATATAGCATAAAATATTATCAATATAGCTTTTTTTATAAGATTAATTAGAGTTTTGGGGTTAAAAAATAAGGAATATAAAGCACTAAATATAATTAAATAATCCTATGTAGACAAATCCGAGAAAAAAAAATGACAAGATCTTGCTGAAATAATACAACGCGTTACCTATATTGGAATCATTGATTTGTATCCATCTTCTTTACTTTCCCAATTCATCCTGTGGTTATCTTTCATCTTCATCTACTAGACTCCTTTGTATAAGATTCATCCTTTGTCTTGACATCGAATCTTCTCTAAATAAATCATTTGAGACATTATCTTGTACATATGGTTTTATGGCATGAACGCTAAGAACATTACATTTTCCTCTATCTTAAGTTGCCATTCTACATAATTAACAAATAAAAATTGTATTAGTCAACAATAATCTACAATAATGCAAAATAATTTACAATGAGAAAAGAATCAAGCACTTATTGTAGTTATTTCATTCAACACTATTACCAAGAAATAACACAATAACATTTTATATTGAGAGTTTATGTATTACTTAGAAGGGAATAAGATTAACGGTATCGATTTACAATTGAAAAACTTTTACAAATTATTTTTAGGTTTAGTATCATCGTTTGCCGCCATAAAAAAATGCGTAAGTTCTTTTAATTAACATATTTCCTGTTAATATTAAAATTAAAAAAATTGTTTAATTAAAAAAAAAAACAAAACTCATAACCTAAATACCCTAACAATAAAACCCAAAAAAATCATATATTTTACGACTAAAAACTAGGTCTATAACTCTTGTCAAAGAAAAAAAAATATGCTTCATTATCTTTTTATAACGCCATAACCAACCCATCACATTCCTAATTTTTTCCCCAAATTCATCAAACCCTAATAGAATTCTCTTATTTCTCCTCTTGAGATCTCTAAAGATTTCCCTAAGTTAACTTGGTTCCTTTTGATGCATTTGATTGGTTTATCTCATTTGTTTGAATCGTGGGCTCTATGAGAAAAAAATTATGATTAAATCTTTTGTTTTTTTCTCTTTATTATGAAATATTTTTTTCTTTTTTTTTTTTTTTTAGATTGAAGCAAGATGTCAATTAGGAAATCTGTAAATTTAGGCTTCGTGTAGTATGCAACTGTTTAAGCAAGAGCTTTACTTTGAAAACAAGTAGGCATGTAATCAAATACACTAGACTTTAGGCTTTGTATAATATGATTAAGGTAGAGGCTTTATGAAAATAACCATTTGTTATTTTTTTATGTGTAAATTTATGTTTTCACTTGGAAGAATTACGACCGTACAAAACAAAATCACTAATTTTCAATGCGAGCGAATATTGGATTGGGTCATCTCGTTATATTTTGTTTAGTTCTTTGCATTAATTTTATTATACTCGGCAAACCCCTGTTTTATATTAGATTATGCTTTAGATTAATTTTATTAGTTACTCCATTACTAAACGTAAAGAAGATGTTTTGAGTTATCACGTATAAATTTGATTTTGTTCTAAGATTTAGCTAAATGAGCTATTTTAAGCATGCTTACAGTTTTATGTTCTCAAATTTGGCTTGCAAAGCAAACATATCATTCTTTCATAAATTAGTTTCTTTATATTTGATATGTAAAAATCAAAACATGATAAATGCCTCCTAAAAACAAGCATGCTGCTACCATATCTAAATGGAAGAAACCTCCTTTGCCAACCCCTGTACAGACTACAATGAGAGTTAAATGCAGCAGCTCAACTTGTGCTCTTGAACTCTGGAATGTCAAACATGCTATGACCGTCAATTTTCTCACCGCGAAGTAAAGGCTGGAAGGGTTATAAACTTTGACTTCCTAAAACTCATTAATTTTCCATGTATTCAGATATTTGGAGAGTTTGGGTAGATAGACTAAATTTATAGGTTTAAATATAGAAACTCATGACAACTTGGTTAAAGCTTTTTATAGTAATGCCTGCTGTGTTGAGGTAAATGATAATCGTAATCGATATTGTGCTGATAGATTTAAGACCTATGTGATGGGCAAGGAAATTTTGGTTACTAGAGAAATGCCCGAGTCCTAAGAGATGAAGGGAAAACAGACACCAGGCAGATACCCTAGGTCTTGCTCGAGAAATTTTTCGGGATGAAACCTTAGTGCAAACTCCTTCTGCTGCTGCCATTTTGAATATGCATGATCAGTTAGCTCACCTTATCATTACTCATGACTTAAAACTTTTTGGAACAAGGTATTCTATTCTTAGAAATTAAGATTATTGGTGGATTTACATGATTAAAAAAAAAATAAAGAAGAAACCAAAGTTGATCTCTTTTGTGTTAAATGATATGATGAGGGTAGTTGAAGAACGAGGACAAACTTTAGTATTTGGCATGGCTATTACTGAAGTCCTTATCACCCTAGGCATGAATACAAGGTGTGATGCACCCGTTGTCCATGATCGATGCATGATTATTGGGATGCGTTCTCTTCAGCAAATGGGTTGTGTATAAGATGCTACTTTAATTGGATTAAAAACAAACTGCACTTTATGAGCAACGAGCAACACAAGTGGCACAAGAGGAACCTGAGATTTAGGTTGGAGCATTATCCTCTAGTCAACCCTTTAGTATTCAAGGAGCCTTGGAGTCAATTTTGAAAAAATTATATGGCTTTGAGTACTTTTGATAGCACAATAAGCACTAGGATGGAAGCCATGGGACAACGACAAGAGACAACCTACAGCGAACTTCAATCCCTTCAGAATGCACAAGAAAACATGGATGCACATCTCCGCGACCTATCTTCTTGATTTCCTCTGTCATGATGTTTAGTGGGATTCAAGTGTAGAACATTTTTTCGTTGTTTTGAAAGTTCGGATAGTTCATGATTAACTCCGAAAATGTCAAATTAATTGACTAAATTGCAACTTTGGAGAGTTTATTGTTGATTCGAACAATGTTAATAGTATTAAGTATATTTATATATATTTTGTTTCTATGTTATTAAGTTTGAACAGGGTGAGAAACGAGCTGGTTCATAGTGACTTTTAAACTTTGAAAAGTTATTTATTAATTTTTAAGTATTAGTTTTTTATTATTTAATTTTCATTAGACAATTGTGAAAATTTATTATAAATCCTCTAATTAATTAGATAACAGCGGGAAAAAATTATGCAACAAGATTAAAAAATCGTTGCCAAGCATAACAAAATTTCGCAGCAATTGTCTTAGCTATGAATATAATAGAAAATTATTACGACCAAAATATTTGGCAATAATTTTTTTGTCATTAACAACATAGCAGGAATTTGTATTGTATAAAACATTAGAAAATTTTAATTAAGTACAATTCTGGAAAGTAGCTGCAAATATAACAAGATTGCACATTAATTCTTTCTTGTCTTTTCGAATGTTATAAGAATTTGCAATGACAAAAATATTCTTGTATAAAATATTAGAAAATTCATCTAAGCAATAATTATGAAAAGTTGTTGCAAATATAGGAAGATTTCATAATTACATTTGCAATCATTGCGAAATTTAAAGCTGTTGTATAAAATATAAAATAAATTAATTAAGCAACAACGTTGAAAATCGTTGCAAATATAACAAGATTTAGCAATAACTTCTTTTATCATTATTTATATTAACGACAAAAATTATCGTTGCACGTAATATTAGAAATTAAATTGAGCAAGATTATGAAAAGTAGTTACAAATATAAAAATATTTTGCAATGATATTTTCAGATGTTACGATATCTTATTATATTTTAAAATGAATTTTAAATTGGTTACCAATATGATAAATTTTTGGCAACAATTTTATTAATGTTAATTGTTTAAAATAGTCAATAAATTAAATTTAGCAACCATATTTCAAAGTTGTTGCTAATATAACAATATTTATCAACTACTTCTCTTGTAGTTATGTATAATATTAAAATTCACAATTACAAAACTTGTTGTTGCAATTAATATCCTTAAATTAATTTATGCATCGGACAAGTTGTCGCAAATGCTACAATTTTACGGAATAACATGTGATGTCGTTGCCAGTTATTACAACGAAATTTGGTTGCTAAAGGTCATTTTTCTCGTAGTGTTCCTTCGTCTCATGATTTTTCAATTTTTAAGACGAGTGATTAATTTTTTGCCTGTCCCTAACCCTTGATTCAACACTGTCAAAGAAGGAATCAATCCCTTGCCATTTTCTCTTAAGAGATCGATTCTTTAGGTTTAACTTGCTCAAATTCAAACATTTCTTTTCATTTTTTTCACCATTGGGGTGCAAGGATCAATCCCTACTGGGCAATCTATCAAATTTCATTTTGGACACTCCTGAACCTTCCAATTAGGCCCTAAGAAGGAAAGATATTTCTATTATAGGTTAAGGGTCGAACATAATTTATTTGAGAGGGCATGGATAAAATTAAATGTTTATATGTTTAATTGGTATTAAAGTTTTAAAAGAACCACAACCGATTAAACTAACCAAAAAAATTATTTTTCATAATCAATTAATTTCAAAATTGAAAAATCGAATCAAACTAATTAAATTTGATCAATTCAACTAATAAATTAATTTAAATTGATTAATGCTTATCCTTAAATATCATATCTACAAACGATTAAAACAAAATATTAGTAAAAAAACCCACGTGAAAGAGGAAAAATCTTACTCTTAAAGATGCCACATGAATTTATTTGGTTAATTAGTTGGCTTATATAATTATTCGGCAATTGGTCTTTATTCACCTATTTTTCAGATTTCCCAAGTATTGTTACGATTAACTGAAAGTCTATAATTTTAATGTAATGCAACAAAAGATCGAAACCTATATTTATCTCTCTACAACATTCAAGAACTTGTTCGGATATATATTACTTTTATATGAAAACAAATTCCCAACTATATTGCAAGCCGAAAGGCCAAGAAAAGACCAATCGGTCAACAACCCAAAACCATATCCAACTTCCTTCACCCCAAAAGAAAAGTCCAACAAAAAAGGGCGCAAACATGCAGCAGTAAATAACGATCTCTTATGTTTGTTTTATATTTTAGATGGTGGTAAGGTACTCAAAATCTGAGTGTGAGAAGAAAGAGATGTTTGCAGCCTATCTGAGTACGAAGAGCTGTCTTTATCATATTTCTTCTTCGGTTTGGAATTTTAAGTAGTAAACATGTTCAAAACTAAAGCTATTAATTTAAAGTCAAAAGTTAATTTAATTTTTAAGAGATTTTTGAATTAGGTCTAGATAAAATTTTTAGATTAATTCAAAATTCAAGTTGAACTTGAGCTTCAATGTTTAAGGTCTAAGCCGAACCTATAGTAATATATATTATTAGTATATGTAAGATATATAATATAAAATATAATTAATAGATCAATATTAAATAAAGGCCTTTTAATTTATAAACGTTATATTAAAGTAATCCCAAGGGATTATTCCATGGGTTGGCACATAGTCGCTCATTCTTTTTTTAATTTTTATTTAATTTTTTTAATTTGTGTATTTTTTTTGTTTTCTTGTATATTTTGATATATTCATATTATATTCGTGTTATTTTATACCATAATTGAATTTAAGACATTATATATTTATATCAATTTTGATATATTTATAATAGATTTCATATAGATTTTGACACAATTGTTAAATCGTGTTGTATTCTTTTTTTGTATTGTGTTGCATTTAATCATTTTGTCCATGTTGTGCTTGTATAGTCTAATCAAGTTGTGTTTAAAATTATTAAGTCTAGTTGGCATTATTCAATAAGTACTAAATTGATACTAAATGTCATTGCATTTGTGTTACTTTTTTATATTATAATCATATATAAGGTATCATATATTTATAAAAAATATACAACTTTAATAATTTGTTTAATTTAGATTTTTGCACATTTTTTATTCATATCGTGTTCATGTTATTTTTTGTGTCATAATATATTTTGATCGTTTTCCATGTTGTGTTGGTAATGTATATCATGTTATGGTCGAAATTATAAAGTTTAATCAAGAATATTTGAATAACTCTCAATTTAATGTCAACTGCAGTCATCTTCATATTCATTTACTTTTTATTATCATAATCGTATTTAATATATTATATATTTATATAAATTTCATTACGTTAATAATTTGTTTTATGTAAATCTTAAAACATTTATTTATTTGTATCGAGTTATATAATTATATTTACATTATAATATATTAAACTATAAAATATAAATATTTTAAAAAATTATTTATAAAAAATACACTCACAAGACATAAATAAAATTATAAAGATATTGTAATATAATCAATATCAAATTATTAAAATTATTGTATATAATTAACATTTATAAAATGTTAATATAAATTAACAGGCAAAGCCGAGACTTATAATCTTCTAGTTGTTATTAAAATAAACACCTAAAAATGTAGACCAAACATGTTACTAAAACAACCAAGGCCTAAAGACTAAATAATTTAAGAAAAACAGTTCTAAGCCTTTAGGTAACCATTCTTTTTCTGGAGTGGTACTCTCTACTCATGCTCTTATCTTGACATTATTAGTACGATAAAAGTACATTCACAATTTTTGTATTATAATAAAAATATTTTAATTTTATTTTAATTTTTATAATCTTTTAATTGTTATTAAAATAAACATTTAAAAAATGTAGACCAAACATGGTACTATAACAACCAAGGCCTAAAGACTAAATAATGTAAGAAAAACAGTACTACCCTTTAGGTAGCCATTCTTTTTCTGGAGTGGAACCATCTACTCATGCTCTTATCTTTACATTATTAGTGCAATAAAAATCTATTCACAGTTTTTGTATTATAATAAAAAATATTTTAAATTTAATATTTTAATTATTATACTTTAAAATTTATAATAAATAAAAAAATAATTAATAGCGTTAAAAATTATCTAAATGTTAATAAAATATTAGCGTGAAATATGTTTGGGTTGTTGGATGAATTTAAGTCATTTTTTTGTATAAAAATTTAAAATTTTATATCACATGATATATCAATATTTTATTAATAACTTTTTAACACTAATTAATCATTTTTTATTTGCAAAAATTTTTAAAAATAAAAAGATAAAATATTTTTTTAACTATAATATAAAAATTGTCCACAAACCTTTACCTTCCAGAAGGTGCCATTAGCATCGAATTTTATACTGGGGTAATAAATAAACTAGTTAACTTTCTAAATGAAATAAAATCAGGTACATTTGGATGCGCCATCCGATTAAAAAACAGTCTGTCGAATTTTGGACCTTGTAGCATAAACGGGCCGTGGTTTAGTTCACTTGGACCGGGAACTTGGTTTTGGACTTTGGATCCCGCCTGCCACATGTCCACCAATACGTAGAGGTAGTAAAATGAATACAAATTTAAAAATTTATTTAAAAAAAATTTAGATCTGAATTCGAATCAAATTCGAAATGACTCGAATTCGAGCTCGACTTAAATTTGAATTTAAATTTAATATTAAAAAAATATGAAGAAATTATAAGTAAATAACTTTTTATTAATCAAAAACTTTAATAATAAATTTTATTTTAATATTCTTTCAATAATTTAATTAACTATTAAAAATATAATTTATATTTAAATATGATTAAACTTGCTCATGGGTTAGGCTGGGCTGCGATCTAAATTTTTTTAAAATCTCAATACTTTTATTTAACGTGCCTAGACCTGTCTATTTAAGCCAGAATTATTATTTATTATATTAAAAAATAAATTTTATTAATATTATATATATTATAATTAAATTTAAATAAAATATATTAATTTAAAATCACTGTTTCAAGTCGGTCAGGCTAGTCTGATATAAAAATATAAGAAGTTAGGCCAAACTCAATTAAATAAAGTGGGCATCCCGATACTTAAATAGGTCTATATATAATAAAATATTAATTTATCAAAAAATAAATCATATCATGGCTTTGAAAAATACTATTAATAAAGTATATCATCCATTTATCATATTTTTTTAATTTTATTAGTTAAACTCATTAAATATTGAGAGTTTATGTATATTAATAGTAAAATTT
>JBBYHO010000008.1:9816177-9882394 GCA_038382025.1 Adansonia gregorii | reverse complement strand
ATTTTTTATTAATATTTATATATTTTATAATTAAATTTAAATAAAATATATATTATTTTAATTTAAAATTATTGTTTCAACTAGGCGGAGCTAGTCTAAAATAAAAATATAAAAACCAAAACCTAGGCCCAATTGGGTCAGGTGAGTAGCCCGATACTTGAGCAGGTCTGTATATGATAAAATAATAATTTATCAAAAAGTACATCGTATTATGAGCTTTGAAAATGTTGTCGATAAAGTATATTATTGATTTATCATATTTTTTAAATGAATTAGTCAAACTCATTAACCATTAAAAGTTTATGTACATTAGCTGTAAAATTTTAAATACTTCTTTGATTATTATTATTATTATTATTATTATTATTATTATTATTCCAAGTAATGATGATTAGAATATGATAATTGTATAATAAAATAATAAGATAAATTAAAAAATACAAAAGTCATAATAGATAGTACCATATAAAAATGAATCAAATATTAAATATTAATATTAATACCATATATAATTTAATTAAATATAAAAATTTAATTTATATTTTATATATGATTAAACCTGCTTAGGTGTTGGGTTAGTCACGACTTGAATTTTTTAAAATCCTAAGCGCAGGCCCTTATTTAATGTGTCTAAGCCTACCTGTTCAAGTTAAAATTATTGTTCATCACATTAAAAAATTTTTGATTAATAGTTATATATTTTATAATTAAAATAAAAATATATATATTTTATTTTATTTCAAAATAATTGTTCCGAGTCGGATTGGGTTAGTCTGAAATTAAAATATGAGAACCTAAGCCAAATTGGGCCAAGTGGATGGCTCGATCCTTAAGCAGGTCTATATATGATAAAATAATAATTTATCAAAAAATAAATCATATCATGAGTTTTGAAAGCATTGTCAATAAGGTATATCATCAATTTATCATTTTTTTAATTTAATTAGTTAAACTCATTAAATATTAAGAGTTTATGCATATTAGTAGTAAAATTTTAAATACTTCTTTGAATATTATTATTATTAGTATTATTATTATTTCAAGTAATGATAATTAGAGTCTGATAATAATACAACAAAGTAATACGATAAATTAAAAAGTAACAATAATACCATATCAAAAATAAAAAAAAAAATCACATGTTAAACTAGCAACTAAAACTGCCAATGAGCCAGACGACTTGTCCATAGGCCAGACATGTTACTCAACGCAATAAGCCTGGCACGATCAAGTTCAAGTCTTAGATTTTAAGTTTCAAGTATGCTAGACTTGAAACAATTTTTTTAAAATAAAATAATATATTTTATTTAAATTTAATTATAAAATATATAAATATTAATAGAAAAATAACTTTTTAATATTATGAACAATAATTTGTAATTAAATGGGTTAGCCAAGACAAATTCGACTCTGAGCTTAGAATTCAAAAATTTTTCAAGCCATTAATAAGCCCATAGAATCGAACTAAAATTTTTTGGGGCCAGACGGGGCTCAATTCATATCTAGGCATAAAATTCAAAATTATATAAAAGTGATTACATTTAACATAAAATGCAAAAAATGATATAAAATATACTCAAAACTAAACCTGACCTGAACCCGAATTCAAATTGACCTGAACCCGAATTAACCTGAACTCGAATAGACCCGAACCTGAATTAACCTGAACTTAAAAAAATCTGAATCCGAATAGATCTGAACTCAAATTAATCTAAACCTAAAATAACTCATCTCAAATTCATTTGAATCCGCTCAATTACTACCTCTATCGATAGGCACTATTCCTGTCAACCGGTTCGGAGTAAGAGACTAATCTAGATGAATTTTGAACCTCTTGAAGAAGAAGCACAGTGCGCTGCTAATTGATAGTTCCCTCTGCCAATCGGCGCACAGCGTCAAGGAATTAAAAGATAATTCTCATCTCTTCTCATAGTTTTCACAAGTAGAACCTCAGCTGGAGTGATAAGTACTGATCTTATATTAATTTTTATTAATTTTAAAGTAAAAAAATGATATTAATTTATCATTTTAATTTTTATATAAGTTAAATTGATTAATATTTTGTATCAATTTAAATGAGATTTTAATTTTTTTTTTAAATTTTTATTTATTTGATTTTTTAAACAAATTTTTAATATTTTATTTTATTCTATAATTAAACTTAAAAATAAAATATTTTAAATAAATTAATAAATTTAATCATTATTAAAAATATTAATGTAAGAATATACTGATAAAAATTTTTTAATGATATTTAAAAGTATAATTCTATTTTTTAAAAATATTTTGGTTCACAAAATAATAATTATATAAATATAATTTTATTAAATAAATTAATGATTTTAAATTTTAAATAAAAATTAAACAGTAAACTAGAGTAATAAAAATAAAATGAGATAATTAATAAAAATAAATAATTTAAATATTGTTATAAGTAAAAAATTTAAAAATTTGTTGAAAACGAACAAAAAGGTGATCTTTAGTTCGCCAGCTAAAATTCAACTTTGAATTGGACCCTGCAGGGCAAGGGGTTTAAACCAGATATTAATGTGCGTATTAATTTTATTTTGATATCAAAATAAATCAGTATCAATATATTTCGATAAATTATTATAAATTTATTGATATTTTTTAAAATTTAATTTTTTATATATAACTTATTTTTTAAATTTTTTAATAAAATAGTTACATGTAAATTTACCTTTATTACATATATATTACATGTGTGGGTATGTTTGTGTGTTTATATACAAATATAAATTTTAAAAATATAAATATAACGATAAAAATTAAAAATAATTAAGACAAAAAGAAGAAATTTATTTAAAAATTAAATAAATAAATTTTTTTAAAAAAATTAAAAGAATCAAAATTTAACATCAATCGATACAAAATCTATACCGATTGATATTAACAAGTATAAACTCATACAAATCAATACAATTAATATGAATTAATAAAAAAATAAAATAGTATATACTAATATTATTTTTTTATCTTAAATCTGATATATGGATTGATATGATCAATATAATTAATACCGGCAGATACATGTTACACCAGTTTAAATACCAATGGGTGCAAAATAACTGCACCCCACGATGAGATTGGGGCTTTATCGTTTAAAAAAATTAGAGATTCCATCAAATCATAATTAACCCTAAACTCAATTTTCGACGACATTTTTTGTTAAACGGATGTGGACAAGTGGGATAAAAGAGAGACGAGATAAATCGACGGGTCACACAGCTTTTTTTTTTTCCTTCTATTTGCGCTAGATCATTGCCCACCAACTTAGTCATTTCGTTATCTAAAAAATAGCATTAATTCTATGTTTGATCGGAGTAAAGAAAGAAAAAGTAAAATAAAATAAGAAAAAAAAAGGAATTATTTTTTTTATTTGGATAAAAAATTTTTACTCGAGAGAAAGTAAAAAGAATTGAATATCCTTTATTTTTTTTAAATATTTAATTTTTATAAACTCTAATTTAGAGTTTAAAAAAAAAGATTTATATTTTCTTTTACTTTCCTCAACTTTCTTTTCTTTTCTGTTCTTTTAGTTTCTTTTTTATTTTTTATTATTGTTCATCCAAAATTAGCGTAAGAGTTGGATTCACTATAAGGGCTTTACTTATGATAATTAAGACAAAAATATTATTTTTAGAAATAGAAAATTATAATCTTTGATTTGTATCCAAAATTAATATCCTACTAATTGAATGAAGACCAAATTAATTTCTCCTCTCTAAATTTCAAAAGACCTAATTACTTTCTCCTCTATAAATTTCAAAAGGAATTCCATTATGTTTATTTCTATTGCCTGACCAATATACTATGGTCCGAAGAAACCATTGAAAGTTTTAGGTAAATTTCTTCTATGCTTTATCACATTGTCTTCCTTTTTATGGAGAAAATATGTTAAAATACCTACTCATTGGATTCTTTTTCCTTTCATTGTTCTTCTTTTCTTCTGTATATTATTGTGCTTGTAATGGTTACTTTGAATATTCTTGTCTGTCATACCTGGCCTCAATGTAGAAGATGCAGAAGGGTTTTGAAACTAGATTAAAAATAGTAAAATCAAAAAGTTGTTTAAAGGGTTTCCCTCATTGAGCAAGCCTTTAATCAAAAGTTGTTTTCTATTTCATGCCCTAAACTTTTTTTTTTGTTCGATCTGTAGATCTTCAAAAATGGGTCGTGGAAAATCAAGCATGAAATTCATTATGAAAGAGAAGGTCCGTGTCTTAACCTATCAAAGGCGAAAAAAGGGTTTGACAAAGAAAGCTGAAGAATTCTCGGTTCTCTGCGGTGTTGAGACGTGTGTGATTATTTATGGGCCCAAATTGACGGATAGCCCTGTAAAGCTTGAGATTTGGCCTTCGGATCATGCTAAAGTGATGAATATTATCAACAAATATGCGAGAAAACCTTTGGATGAACGTGAAAGGAAACGCTTTAACGTGTCTGATTTCCTTGCAATACGCCAAAAGAAGCTTGATGATGAGATTTGCAAACTGCGCAAAGCTAATACAGAAGCGAAGTTTTCTACATGGGATGATCGTATCAACGACTTCTCGGTCAATCAACTTTGGGAACTTGTTGCTAGATTTGACTCAAACCTAGAAGCTGCAAAAAAGAAGATCATGATGTTAAAGGGAAAGAATCAATGTTTAATTGGAGATTCAAAATCAGCGATACTGGCTGGTCTTGATACACAGGTAATCCAACCAAGACTTAATCTTTCTAATCAAGCTCCATTCTGCTTGTTTCAAAAGGATTTAGACTTAAAAGTCACAAACCGGCAGCAACCTGCTATCCCAAGACTAAAACCATTTGAGATGAACGTGCTTCCTTATTACCCTTTTAGCTCCCATGAGGCTCTGCAAAGGCAGCCTTTCAATCTAAATCCTATGGATAATCGGACAACGATGTTGTCCACTAATGGTTCGGACTTTTCTCAAGTGGACGGAGAGTCTAGTAGCACCATAACCCACTGTTCACTTTCACCAGAGGCGTGCTATGATCCAGTAGCTCCAATGCTTGACAACGTAGTGTTCACCAACTCTTGGGGAGTCCCATTTTGCTTCTACGGTCCATTTATGCAGCCACCGACACCAATTGTGCACCCTGCAATTTCAAGCTTTCCTTCTCAATTTGGCGAGTTGTCCCGTAACGGCGGTGATCAGTACGGATCAAAGAACAAGAAATAAATGTTTTAGAAAGGTTTGAACATATTTTAATTACTTTTGAAACTGAATAAGTTTGTTTAAGGTTAGGCTTAGTCTTGGCCTTCTTTTCCTTTTCGTTCTTAATCAGTTTGATTTCTTCTGGTTGTACCTAAGATTCTTGCTTGATTTACAGTTTGGACTTCAATTTTATGTATCTATGTTTTACAATTTTATATCTGCATCATGCGAATACAGATTTATATAATTGAATTTTACATAGTTACGTTTTAGAATTTTATATTTATTTACTAATGTATAATTTATATATGATCAATAAATCATATAATAATATTTTATTAATATGAAAAGTTATTTATATTGATTTTTGAAAACTTATAAAATTGTATACATGTCTCACATTGTAATTAAAAAGATATTCTTCAACCTATTAGATTTGCTTTCTGGATTGAGTGTGTGGATCTATGATACGTGACCTATTATATTATACCTAATCTTCCATCGGTTTGGACTCTCGTGAGAAATATGAAGGTCGAGGTAGGCCCAAATTTAATGTGAGTCCCTCTCCATGGATGGAAGAATTAGTGCAACATGGCGTTATTACAATTATGTATGGAATAATGTCGCATATCACATTGAAAATAGAGGACATGAATTTTGGTCTATAAATAAGGATCTTCCTCCTTTTAACACTTGACATGTTCTCTTTTTTTTTTTTTTTTTTTTTTTGGGGTCGCTCCTATCTTCTTCTATTCACCTACACAAATAAATTATATTGAGTAATTAATTTTTATTATATATAAAATTTATTCAATTACATTAATATGCATAAATATAATTGAAAATTTATAAATATTAATTTAATATGCCTAAGTATAGTAAAAAAAAAAAGAATATTGAGCGTATATATGATTTATAGAAAAATGAGGAATCGTAATAAATAGTATAATAAACTCAATTCTAATTACTGCAAAAAAAATAAAGAATTCAACTAAAATTAAAAAAATATATAAATTGTGCAATTTTTTAAATGTTTCAAAGATCGTAAGCCTATTACATAATATTCGAATGCCCGCAATTACTTTTGCCGAAAAAAAAAAAAAAGCCGTAACAGCAATTGCCACGGCATTGCATTTTGCCACAAAAATGGGGACTGAAATCCAAAACCACTAATATAAATGCGCTGCGTCACTGCCAAATTAGGCAAATGAAATAATTTTATTTTCAGAATTTTTTTAAGTAGTCAATACGCGGATTATTCTCATTAATGTGCCTTTACTTGTTTTTAAATATCTGGATTTATTAAGGCAATTTATATTTAATCATGACATACAATTGCTAATTGATTTGAAGTTCCATAACTATAGAACTTGTAAAGAGATTAACTAATACTCTTTTTTAAAAAATAAATAAATAAGCACTCCGTATAATAATCAAGCACTTTTAAAATTAATTATAATACCAATAGCTACTTATACTTGATGCCTAGTAATTGAATAAATGGTTATGTATCTAATGGTTAAAGGATGTGGATTGATAAGTTTTTTATAGCCAATTTTATTTCCTTAGTTATGATTAAATATGTTACCTGTAGACTGAAACATTATATTAAATAGCGATTTTCTCTTCCTTTATATAGTATTTAAAATGATTAGGGTTTAACCTAATTAGGCATATGAAATAATTTTATACTCACCTTAATATAGTTTTATAACATAAAACCCTAAACCCTAAAATAGATGTAAATTTTAATTTTGATTTAATACCTTTTTTGCGTACAAGGTCCATCGCACTGTCTGTTGTAACATATCTTTTAACATTACAACTTTAGTATCACTTCAAAGTCTAGAGTTGTATCTATCATATTTCTTCTTTAGTTTGGAAACTTAATTGTAACATGTTCAGAGACTGAATTCAAATTTCAAGGTCAACTCAGTTTTATAGAGGACTTGAACATAAGAAAAACCTGACCTATTGTGTTATATATATATATATATGTGTGTGTGTGTGTGTGTGTGTGTGTTATGTAAAATATATAAATATAAAATATAATTGATAGATAAGTATTGAGTAGAGACTTGTTAATTGTTATTAGCATAAATACCTAAAAAATGTAAACCAAACATATTACTAAGGCTCTGTTTGTATTTACTGTGAGATTAGCTCTAGTGAAATTAAAATAGCAATACAAATGAAATTAGTTTCTGTAATAATAAGATTAAATATTATAGTAATAAAATCAAAATTAGTTATAGTATACGTATTTAGATTTAAATGCAATGATAATGATGACGTGAGAATAGAAATTAACCATCAAAAATATTAGATTAAAATATGACTGTATACATATAATAAAAATTTTAGTTTATTTGATATTTATGAAATTAATAACTAATCAAAATTTATTAAATTTATATTTATTTCAAATAATAATTTTATTAATAAATATTTAAAATTAATAAAATATATCAAATAATATTTTTGTATTTTTATTATACGTGTAATTATTTATTTTAATTAATTTATATTAATTTCATAATAAGAAAATTTATTTTTTATTATACTATTATATAAAATAAAATATATTTATTATATTATAATAAAATGCATTATATATCTATTCTCTAATGAAAAAATAAAAACGCAAAAGGTTGAAAAAGTAGGAAAGAGGGCTTTTTTTATTTTTGCCATTGGAGCTTTGGCAAATACATTGCCTTAAGTGTCTAAAATTAGACCTGCTCAAGAGTCGGGCTACTTACTGAAGCCCGAAAGTCTGTTCAATATTTAGAAAGATTTGAACAAACATATTAGATCCAAAAAATGAGGCTAAAAAAAATTAAGCCTGATTAAAAAATAGGTCACGCTTTGTGTTCAACTTTCAAAGCCCAAACCCTACCCGGCCCAGCCTATTTTACTATTGCATTATATATATTTATTTTATATTTTATGTATTATGTAGTTTTTATCATATAAACAATACATATATATAATATTATAGTGTAAACTTTAAAAACTAAGTTAAATTATGTATATTTATAAACTTAATAAAAGAAAATTCTTAAATTAGTAAAGATTAAATTTTAAAAAATATATTTTTTAAAATATAAATTATAAAAAATATAATATGGGCGAGCTCAAACAGGTTGAACTATCTATTTACAAATATGAGCGAGCTTAGGTAAAATTTAAGGCTCATATTTTGGGTGGCTCAGGCTTGGACAAGAATAATTAATGTTAAAATCATACTCAAACCTGGTCTGAATCTAACTTAGCCCAGCCTATGAGTAGATCTATCACAAATAAAATAATTTTCAAATTTAAAAGAACATATCTTGGAAATTCTATCCCATCGTAGGTCAGATGGAATCCAAATGGAGCCAAAACATTCGGCGCCTAAAGAATATGATTCCATTTGGATAGCTAATAAGATGAAAAATAGCGGTGACAGTGAGCTTAATTACTATAGCGATGAGATTAGATACTATAGCGGAGAGATTAAAATTAGAAATGAAACATGTACTTAGATTCAATCGTAGCACTGGTAGTGAGATGAATTATAATGATAAAGAAAAATGATTGTTAAAGACTTTATATTAAAATATGTATATAATGAAATTTATAATATTTTGAAAAGTTAATAAATGATTAAAAATTACTAAAATTAAAATAAATAATATATTTATATTTTTTAAAATAAAAAATAAAATTAAATATTAATCAAATATAAAAATTATTTATTTAAAATAATAATTATATATAATTATTTAAATAAATAAAAAAATTACTAAGACTACAATTGACAACAAGATAAAAAAAGGAACAAAAAAATCATCGTCAGTAATTTTGGAAAAAAAAAACACATCTTGTGGAGGTGAGTTTTTGGAGAAAAAAAAGAAGTTTATTATGTTTATTTTTCATATTTATGGTTTATTTTTAAGTTTTTTAATAAATATATATTACACATAGAGATATATCTTCATTACATACATATATAGATATATATGTGTGTTTATATAAATATAAATATAAATATAAATTTTAAAATAATAATATTTAGTATTTATCATCCAAAACTTTAAAACATCAAATAAATAAGTATAAAAATTTTCAAAATATTATAAATTATTATTAATTAAATTCGATAGTCTAATCTCACAAACAAATTGTATTTTTAAATATAATTATAAAATATAGAAAAACTAAGCAAATAAAACATTAGAAAGTTGTTTAAAAATCAAATAAGTAACAATTTTTTTAAAAAAAAAATTATACCAACCAATGTAGATGCATGCTAACCGAAATTAATCACTATGGGCTCGTACAAGTTAATATAACCAGCACGAACCAAAATCAAACCGAAATAATATATACTAATATCGTTTTATTTTATATTAAATCTGATACATATCAATTAATAAAATCGATATAGTCAATACAGATTTGATACTGATTACATTAGTTTTTTTTTTATTTCGGATAGTTCATTGCCCACGAACTTAAATCATTTAGTTATCTAAAAAAGGAACTTTTCAAGTGATTGAATCCCTACAATGATTTTACTTAAGGTAATTAAGACAAATAAATATTAATTTTAGGAATAGAAAATCAGAATCTTTGATTTGTATCCAAAATTATAATCATTCTAAATGAATGAAGACCTAATTAATTTCTTCTCTATAAAATTCAAAAGGAATTCCATTACGTCTATTTCTATTGCCTGATTAGTATAGTCCGAAGAAACCACTGATAGTTTGAGGTAAATTTCTTGTATGCTTTATTACATTGCGTTCCTTTTTATGGGCGAAAATTTGTTTGATAGCTACCCCATTTGATTTTTTCTTTCTTTTCTTCTGTATAATATGGTGTTTATAATTATTGCTTTTGAATAATCTTGTCTGTCGTACTTGGCCTCTTTGTAGAGAATGTAAAAGGGTTTTGAATCGTACAACTTAGCTTAAAAACAGTAAAAAAGATTGTCGAAAGGGTTCCCTTTTTTGACTAAACGTTTAATCAAATATTTGTTTTCTATTTGATGTCCTAATTTTTTTTTTCTCAATTCCCAGATCTTCAAAAATGGGTCGTGGAAAATTGAACATGAAATTCATTGCAAAAGAGAAGGTTCGTGTCTCGACCTATCAAAAGCGAAAAAAAGGTTTAATAAAGAAAGCTGAAGAATTCTCGATTCTCTGCGGTGTTGAGATGTGTCTAATTATATATGGACCTAAATCGAAGGGTAGCCCTGCGAAGCTTGAGATTTGGCCTTCAGATCGTGCTGCGGTGATGAATGTTATCAACAAATATAAGGGAAAGCCTTTGGATGAAAGTGAAAAGAAACGCTTTAACGTGTTTGATTTCTTAGCGATACGCCAAAGAAAGCTTGATGATGAGATTTGCAAACTGCGCAAAGCTAATACGGATGCCAAGTTTTGTACATGGGATCATCGTATCAACAACTTCTCAGTTAATCAACTTTGGGCACTTGTTGCTAGATTTGATTCAAACCTGGAAGCTGCAAGGAACAGGATCAAGATGTTAGAGGGAAAGCATCAATGTTTAATTGGGGATTCAAAAACAGGGATATTGGCTGGTCCTGATGCCAGGGTAATCCAACCAAGACTTAATCTTTCTAATCAAGCTGCATTCTGCTTGTTTCAAAAGAACTTAGAAGTCACAAATCGGCAACAACAGGCTATGTCAGGACTGAAACCATTTGAGATGAATGTGCTTTCTTGTTACCCTTTTAGCTCCAGTGAGACTCTGCAAAGGCAGCCCTTCAATCCAAATCCTATTAATAATCCAATGACAATGATGTCCACAAATGGTTCGAACTTCACTCAAGTGGATGGAGAGTCCAGTAGCAGCACAAGACATAGTTCGCTTCCACCACAGGCTTGTTATGATCCAGCAGCTCCAATGCTCGACAATGTAGTGTTTGGTAACCCTTGGGGGGTCCCGATTCGATTCTACGGTCCATTTATGCGGCCAACGACACCATTTGTGCAGCCCGCAATGTCAAGCTTTCCATCTCAATTTGGCGAATTGTCTCGTAACATCGGTAATCAGTACGGATCAAAGAACATGAAATAAAAGTTTTCCAAAGGTTTGGATTGAAATTCAATAAATTTGCTTAAAGTTAGGCTTACTTTCCTTTTGTTTCTTAATTAGTTTGTTTTCCTCTAGTTGCACTAAGAAGATTCTTGCTTGATTTGCGGTTTGAACTTCAATTTTGAATAATTATGTTTTAAAATTTTAATTTTATTTTCTTTTGCTAATTTTATCCTTATTGGACTCAATTCGAAAAGCTCATTTTAATTCGTATTGAAAGTTAAATTCGACTAGTATTAATAATTCACTATCAAATGTTAACCCAATTCAAAGTTCATCTAACTTGGACCTCTTGAATCATCTACTTTTAAATTGGGCTTTAGTTTTTATTAAATTTATTCTTTTGCTAATTCACGACTGGGCCTTTAGCCCAACACAAATACCAGTTCCTACGATGCTTTTAAATTTCTTTTTTTTTTTTTTCAAAAAAAGACAGAAATAAACTAATTTTTATCGAATTTTCCTGATCTCCAGAATTTTCATTTTTCTTTATCTCCAAGACTTTCATAAATTTTCTTAATTTTCTCCATTTTCTTTTTTTCTGGAATTAAAATTGTCTAACTCTTTATTTTCTGAATTTAAGAATTTCATATAATAATAATAATAATGAAGACATGATAAACAACAAAGTCAATGGCTAACTTGCCCTTGGTATCCAAGACCCAATGTGAAATCCAAAATCGAAGTAGTCAGATCATTTTAAAGGTTTAAAGATCCGGAAATCAAATGAAAAGCCCAATCAATGAATTTCACATTTCAAAAATTGAAAATTTTGTTTGGCCCAACAAAATTCGAAAAATCCTGAAAACTGGTTTCCATGACAGGCTTGAACTTTGTTGGATTCCAATTCAGTTGAAACACCCCTTACTTTCGATTTTTCAAAGCCAAACCGAATGACGGCGAGCTCAAAAAGAGGGTCCCGACGAGGGGCGTTGAATGGCTGCCAAGATTAAATCAGAATACAAGTCAAGCTCGATCGATTTAGATTATCAGTTTTAAAATTTTTTATTTATTTTTATAATATTTTAAAATTTTTTATTTATTTAAAAATAAAATATTTATTTTTATATTATAAAAATTAAATTTATTAAAAATTAAAATTTAATTTAATTTAAATAATTTAATTATAATAAATATATTTAATTATTATTCGAACAGCAAAGAACTCAAATCAATAAAAAATAACTAATATCATATCAAATTTTTTAATTCAAATTGATTTTCAGTTTTCTTAATTTTTTTTTTTCTTAATCGAGGGATTGCGCATAAATCACTTTTTTTCTTTTTTTTTTCAAAACCAAGTACAGCCAAATTTGTTATCAAACCTAATGAATCTTGTGTATAAAGGGCGGGCGAGGAATTAGACTAGGGTTTGGTGAATCAAATATGAGCCTGGGTAAACATGATGATGACGAGGGATCATCATGTTACAAACGCACATGCTTTGCGCGCGTGGTAATCAAGTGTTCGGTTCAATGCCATCAGCATCTTGCTTTATTTTTTGCAATTAAGTTATAACTATTAATTTGGTCTTATAGTTTAATTTAATTTTTAATTTGATATTTGAAAAAAAAATATTTTATTTGATATTTAAATTTTTATTTTGTCATATATGTTAATTTTTTAAATAATACTATTAGTCAATTACAAATGTGACATTTAATAGTTAATGAAAGCTTAAATTGTAGTAAAATATCACGTCAACATAAAAATTTCATAATTTTTTATTTTTTTAATTTTTGAAATTTTGATCCATAATGGTACAGTACTTTATCATGCGTTAAACTCTCATTAATTTTTTGATGGGTATGTTAGTAGTTCATTAAGGTATTAACCTAATATGCTAATATGCATGATGAAATAAAAGTTTAAGTATTAAGTTGACAAAAATTTCTTTCTAAGTATCAAATTAAAAATCGAACAAAACTATAAAAATTAAATACGGATTGAAATGACCTTATTTTGTCATCTTTAAAATACTATTGGGATTAATTTAAATTAGATTATCATTATTGTGTTCAATTATTAAGTTATTCTCGTTCTTCGCCGTCCAAGACACCAAATAGCCACACTGTCCAACCTGATGAATTAAAAGGAAATTAAGTCCATCTTCTCCAAGTTCCTGTAAACTGTATTTTGTTTGAAATAATTGTATCCTTTATCTATCATAATTTCTCGTTGTCTAAGATCGATGCGAGGGGAATTAAATGGAAAAAGCAGTAGCAAAGATAAACTACAGGAAATGAGTACCCAAATGCACATGCAATCAATTACTGCTACTCAACTTGTGGAGCACATTTACTCCGGTAGCTACTGCTTGAGCCAGCAACATTATTGTCACTGGTTTAATTTCTCTATCAAACAGTAGTACTGCACTATAACCCTTTTCAAAAAGGAAGAAAAAAGAAAATATATATATATATATATCTTGTTACGGAGGATTTCTAAAGTACTTTCTCTTTAAAGTTTATTTTTTATGAAAAAAATTGCAGTCTGAAAAATTTTAAAAAAAATTATAAATTTTAAAATTCGAATCTTAAGCGTATTGGATGCATGATCAAACTAAATCAAGTTTCGAATTTATTAAGTATTAAGTTATTCCATGATAACTTTTCAATAATAATTAAGGGGGTAACCCAAATAATTATCTTTTAACATCTTTTATTGTATTCATATCGTAAATATACAAAGTGACAGAATTGTTGTTAAAGGGCTTGGCCCCTTTGATTACACGACAAATTTGTTAAGTAAATAATTGAATACAAAGAGTAGTGTTATCAATTTAACGAAAACTTGATAGATGAGTGCCTTATCTCAAAGACTTTGCAGCTGAAGATAAGGCAGCAGCTTTGTTAGGGCCCTTCGAGCTCAATGATCTGGGAATATCATTCAACTTGAAGTAAAAATAGTGGAGCTTATGGCCCGAGAACATCTTCTACCTGATGAACTTAAAAAATAATAAATAAATAAATAAATCAAAAGATCTAGCAGATGTTTACAAAGAAGAAACTTTCTCCATCACAAACAGAAATCAATCTCAACCTGTTTTCCTTAAGCACCTCTCAGCTTTTTATTTTGGTTTTCTTGCTAATGCATACTGCTAGAAGTTCATAGTTATCGACTCTTCCTTTTTTTTTTTTTTTTTTGAAGTATGCATGTCCAACACCCTATTTGACATATATCTGAACATAGGTACGTGGATATGATCCTCCAAAAACCCTCCAAATATATAGAAAAACTTTAAAAAAAAAAATTAGACATTCCTGTCTCCGATACTCACATCTGAGGCCAAGTAACTTAAATTCATGTTTTTTATCATGCTACATTATGTAGAAAGAACGGAGTTCTGGTGCACAAACAGAATCTAAGCACATATATTCAATCTAAGGATCCCTTATGTCCATATGAACAAGTAGAGAATATCAGAAAGAAATTCATAAGGAAAGGAAAACAACAAAAACAGATTCACCCAGAAGAAGCCTAAACCAAGTGAACTACTTTGATTCTATGACAACCTAGCCAGCAGCTTTACCTCGTAGGAGTAAACAGCAAATGCGTTTTATCCATCCAAACTATATTTATCAGTCTTTTCCATTCTTCCTATATCACACGCTTAATTCAACATTACTGCTCAAACTTCACATTGCTACTTCTGTCTTGTCTTTCGTATTGCCAGCTGATGTTTCCTTGTTTTGTGTTTCAGGCACATTCAGGGGTGCCGCTGCTGCTGCTGCCACCTCGGGTGCTAGTTTGGCTTCGATTGGTTGTGCTGATTCAACCTTTCCAGGAGCAACAGGCACAGGCTCAGAGTTGGAGGTTTGCTCAATTGTCTTTGCAGATTCCTTGGTTTCCTGATTCATGGTCACATACGTCTCTTTTAGTTCCTCAGGATCGGATGGTACCTGCTTCTCTGGCTCTAAGGGCTCCTGCTTCACTGACTCCAATGAATCTTGTTTAACTGTCTCCAGTGGTTCTTGTAGCATTGACTCTAGTGATTCCATTTTCATTGGCTCCGATGGTGTGTCATCACTCTCAGCTGTCCCCTTATTTTCTTTCTGCAAAAGAATGACAGTTAAACTAATGAAAGAACCCCCAAAGTCGTTGCAGTTTATTTCTTTGATCCAACAAATAAATTGTTCGAAAGCAAACTATTTCTCCTTGCTGTTGCATTGAGCAATGTTCAATCAATCCTAAAACTAAACTGAGTTTTCTTGATCAATTCTTCTTGCTGATGCATCTTTGACAAGAATATTAAATCCTATTTTGATGAAACCATTTTCATTAGTCCAAATAGCAGAACACTTGAATTCTGCTTTACACATATTTATCGGCAAGAAAAAAAAATGAACCACTAATTTGCTGAAAATAAATTCACCAAGCTTTCTGATATTTTTTCTTCATGCTTTGGAGTTTGGATCCACAGTGCAATATTATTGAGAAAAAAACAAACAAAAGAATGCACATTGATGAAGCTTTACAGATAAGCATGTCTAGAAAGTGTTTCAAATACATTCCAAAATGTTAGAAATCAAAAAGCGGCCATAATATTATCAATAAATTCAATTGAAGTAGATCATCCCGATGAACAGATCATGCCAGTACAGAAGGTAATAGATGGACCGATGCATTCCCGCTAAAAACCATTAATTTGAGGCATTATCTGGTGCCCCACCAACAAGTATATGCTGCTCAACAAAAGCTTTCGATTCACACATGGTAGAACTTATGAAAGTACTTATTGCATATGTTGGATCAGAAGGAATGTATTTACCACCGGTAGTTTTAAGGAGGGCAAATGTACTTCTCAGTTTTCATTCTGTCAAGCATCTAAATGTACCTTTGTAATTTGAAATCAATGCAAACAACTAATCCTTGGAATTCTCTGAAATATCATGATTGAACTAAAAAGAATCTTTATGCAAAATTCATTTTTCTCTTGCATCCATAATTCCTCTCTCTCTCCCTAGAAAATTAATCAAACCCCTTTTTCCCTCTGGGATGAGCAGACGGGGACATGAGAATGTGTAAAGATTTAAAAGGACAATGCTACGATTTAAACCCCAATAAGAAAAATGAAGCAACCACAAAATGATGCAAAAGAAAAAACAGAGAAAAATAAAAAGAAAAATTGGTAGGTTTACTGAGGCCTGTTTATTTCTGATAATAGTGAGAGTTAATGGATTGGAATGAATGTTCAAGATATTTTATACTGATTCTCCAGTTCAAAGTCTCTAATATCCATCAATGCTAGTTCCATCATTTATCTAGATTCTTTATTTTCTCTAAAAAAAAAAAGCATTTAACACTTATATCTAATACGTATTCAAATATAAATATAAAAATATAATCATTCAAATATACATAAAAAATTGTGTGTAGTCATGTCATATACATATTTAGGTATCATAACTGCACATTACATCTAAACAACACATAAGAGACTGCCAAAATTTTACCTTGAAATTTTCACCAAAATGTGTAGGTAAATTATTAAGAGGGACAGGACATCAGACGAGCAAAAAGACATGGATCAGTTTAAATATGTCTAGACTATTGAGAAATATCCTTTATATTATATATAAATATATATAATCTCTTGCTTTGAAGCTTGATAGTCAATACCAAATCAACAGCAACCCTATGAGGAATTATTTAATCTTCTTTTTGAATCTTTCCTTTACTTTCACTTTCTCACCAACCAAAAAGGGCAAAACCAGTTACAATTAAACGAAAGAGCCAAGATAAAGATGCTGTTAAAACACTATTAAACCACCAACATATTGAAAAGACAGATATGACTGCATTGAAAAGAATGATCGCATCATCCCTTCTTTAACGAAATCACATCAACCACTAAATTAAATGCCTTAAAAGCATTAAGCAATTAACATATGCTTCGAAAAATAAAATAATGACCTAATTGTTACCAAAAGATCAAGAATCCCATTTATCAAAATTCATCAAATTTAGCATAAACAGTTCCATTCAGATCTAAAAATCATGTAGTTAAAACCAATATTATAAATCATGTAGTTAAAACCAATATTATAACCTATACTAACAAAAGAAATGCTTTCAAAATGCCAATAATATTAAACTTTCTCTTCAATTTATACCATAAAATTCTTTAAATTATTGTTTGTGTGTGTGTGTGTGTGTGTGTGTGTGTATATATATATATGCACACACACATATGTTATAGTTATAGAATTAGAAACAGATACCTCTTTGAACAAGTTACTTAGAGATCGTCGCTTGTTTGCTTGTTCATCAATGCTGTCATCGACAACAACCTCCCTGGTCTCATCAGCATTATCTTTGTCCTTAACAACCTCATGAACAACATCAGCTTCCAATTTCCTTTCACCTTCTGCAGCGGCAACAGCCTCCTTTGCTTCAGGGATCGCAGGAACAGGCTCTTTCTTCTGATTAGGAGGCGGTGCTGGAGCTGGGACCTCCCCATCGTCAGCCTTCAAAACCTTAGGCTTGGTAGCACAACCTCCCATGTTTTTCCTCCTCAGCTTTCAAATGCCAGAGACCTTCTTCTTTTTCTTCTTCAATGTCGTTTGTCTGTTAGTTTTCCGTTTCTTCTTCGCCTGTTTTGGGTAAATGAGAGAAAAGATTGAACAAGAGAGAGAAGATTTAGGATATTTATAGGGAAAAGGAAGAAAACTTTGTTTCAAGGTTCATTGGCTTCCGACAAATGTTCTACATTAAAAGCAAGAAATCCAAACAGACAGAAAAATAGACAAAACGACAAGATAAACAGATTGAAAAATTTTATTTACGTTCCAAAAAATTTATTTCCACACTTATCCTTATTATTATTCATTAATAATAAAAAAGAATAATAAAAACAGGTGTCTCAAGCTGTAAAACTTTTGATCACTCTAATCTGTCGAAACGTTAAAGATAGAAGCATTGGTTTTTTTTTCCTTCTCTTATAGAAAAGATGATCAAATTTGAATTAAGCTAAAAGAATGGTGGGGATTTGAAGTAATTGATGAACATAAGTTGGCTATAGTTTTTTTTTTTCTTTTATATTTTTTTTCGAAACTGTCCCATTAATCATCCATGGCAAGGGGACCATGGCATCCATGGGAATAGGCTGTAAAAAGCATCATCAAGTGGGGCTTCATATTTTCTGTCAAGTTTTCTTACATGTTTATATTGCATGTATGTACCTAGGAGTTTGACTTCCTCTGTTTTACAAAGATATTTAACACATTGCAAAAATTATTCCCATCACAGACAAGGCCATAAATCATTATTCAATTAATATGCAGTTTTTAGGTTGCACTCATTTTATTTTCGATGGGATGCATAGAAACAACAGATAATTAAAAGAATTTATTCAATGGCTGATAAATTATATAAATATAACTTAAACCAGTTGATCTTAAGCATCTTTGAAAATATAGCTTGAATGAATTTTTTTGGTAATTATTTTTCATTTCAAAAAAAGCTTGAGTTTGTGGATGGTTCCTCCTATGTTTTCTAACTCTAATCTATTTTCAATATATTAGTGAAAATTTTTAATTTTATAAATAAAATTAAAAGAATACCCTTTACCGATGATAAATAAGTTAATTTTTTATCCAGCATACAACACAAAAATAGGAAGGCATCATCGGATGTTGAAAAGTTTGATCACTTTCATGATGCTGGTTTAAGAATATAGTTCCGAACCATCTAAAAACAATCTAAAAGGCCATGTTTTACTTAAAACTAGTGTCATGCCCCCACTTCGTGAAGGGATTATATTTATTTTATAAATTTAATTATTATTAATTATAAATTAAACTTTATTAATAAATATGTATTTAAAATCAGATATGAATTTTAATTAATTTGAAGCTATTGAGCAAATTTATTACTCTAAATACATCATTTAAAAATAAAATAATTAATGATTTTTTTTAAATTTTTAAATTTTTATTAAATAACATTTATTTATTTAAATTTGATATGAATTTTAAATCGACCCATAAGTCAAAATGTGAATTAATCACTTTAATATATCATTTAAAAATAAAATTAAAATAATTATAAAAAAAATATTTTTAAATGTTTTTCGCTGGTCGGCTCGAGTATCAATCTTAAACTTATCTTTAAGTTAACATTAGATTAATCCCTTTAAATAAACTTCTAAAATTAAAATCAAAATAATTAATAAAATCAATTTGTATTTTATTTTTTAGCAGATTTGGTATAAATTTTAAATTGATTTGTAAGTCAATGTACGGATCAACCATCTAAATATGTCATTTAAAAATAAAATAAAAATAATTAATAAGATAAATTTTTTTTTACCAAAGGGGTTGGGTACGTGTTTTAAATTAAGCCATAACTTAATTTATAGATTAACAATTTAAAAACATCATCTAAAAATCAAATAAAAATATCAATTAATAAAATGATTTTATAAATTTAAGATTTAATATAAATATTTTAAATATTTTATTATTTTTAAATTATATTTTCAACATATATAATTTATATATATTATATGCATTATATATTATATATAATATATAATGGTAGGGGATTAGTTCCTTACTTAGAAAACTGACTCTCATTGTTTGTTTTTTAAAGATAAAAATAATAATAAATAAATAAAATAAGGATAAAATGATAATTATAATTTTTTATTAATAATTTTAATAATTACTATTTTTAATTATTTTTTTAATTTTATTTTTTTAATAATTATCAATTTATTTTTTTTAAAATCTTTTTTTTTGAAATTATATTTTCTGGTTTCACTCTTTTATAATAATTATCAATCTATTTTTTTTGAAATTCTTTCAAAAATCAAAATAACCTTATGAGTCATAAGACTAAAAAAATAATGGATTGTATAAATAGATAAATTAAATTAAATTTCAAACTAAAATTTTAAATCACGTATAAAAAATTTTAACATTGCATCCAAAAATTTAATTCAATTATTATATAATTTTTTATTCAAAAAGTCAAGCTTAAATTTCTTCCCTTGTAGTATTTTTTAAAGGATAAGTCCAAGTTCCAACATTAAGTGACGCACGTCACGGGCTTGGTAAATCTATAATATTTCAGGACAGAAACGAAAGACGCGAATTAGGAAATGAACGAAGCGGATGGGCAGGCGGAATACGCTGAAATGATATCCCCTTGAGTCAAGGGATATTCACGTGGGCAATTAGGTGACAACAAAGATGTGATGTGCCTATAATTAAATCGTGTTGGCCATTACACCTTCCACTCTTCTCTCCCCACCCCCCTCCCCCTTTGCTACAAATAATTTAAGCTCTATTTTCAATTAGTTCTCTATTGCTTCCCCCCCCCCCCTCCTTCCTCCAAAACAAAACCAGGCTATCCCCTAATCTGAAATTACTGCACCCATAGTTTGTAATGGAAAGAAAGGGTTTGCCCCAGGTTGGAGCGATGCTTCAAATTTTGATAGACAATTTTAAAAAATAAATAAAAAATAATTAAAATACAACAAATAGCATAAATATTGAATACAAAAACTTATCAAAAGCTATATAATATAAATTATATTAACATTAGATTATACCATCCTCACTATTTAAAAAAACTATATATATATATATATATACACACGTACACATATATGACTAGTTTTTAGGAGAATGATAATCTTCTTAAAAAGTTATAATTTTTCTAGAAAATGTTAGTGATTAAGAGAATGGTAATTTGTTTAATTAGAAAATATATTTAATAAAATAATTAAAAGACAAAAATGTACTTATAATATTATTTTTTAATTTAAAAAAAAGCTCAATTTTATTTATTATTTTTTAACTGAGTTAATGATACTAACTTTACTCAAGAATTTTAATAATAATATAAATATCAAAATTTTTATAAATATATAATACATTAAATATGATTGTGACGTAATAATAATATAAAAATGATATAAATATATAAATATAATCAATCGAAAATAATTACGCCAAATCATTGATAAGAAAATTTAACAAAAAAAAGGGAAAATCCTCACTTCTTGTTTACATTCTTTCCTCTTGAGTCAATTACGTAACTTTATACATTATTTATATATATATATATATGTGATTTATGCTAATGATGATAATTCATTGTTGATTAGTTGTCCTCATCATTACGCAGCTATGGTATAAAAGATCTTGAGAAAGTCAACATAATTTGCCCAACCTAGAATAATAATTAGATAAAAGTACACAACATGGCAATATATGATTATATGTTATATTTTTGGTTAGGCATGGGTGTCCAATTAATATTTGTACGATGACGATATACCAGTTTTTTGCACGACGGCTTTCTTATTGGTTTTAATTCGTATAAATCATATAAATATATATTATTTATACATAAAATAAAAAGCTCGGATTATGCGTGACTCTTGGCAAAAATATTAAATTTTTTACGATTTATAATTATCTGAATTAATTTTTAATAATCTGAATTGATTCAACTCTATGAAAATTATTATTCAAATAATAAAAAAAATATTTTAACTTAATTATAAAAATATATAAAAAATAATTTTTAACATATTTTAAATAATAAAATAATTTTTCGTACTCAACTTGATCCAAACCTAAAAAAACAAAAAAAAAATTTATTCGGGTCTAGATGTTAAAATATTTTCCCATGTTTTTTATTTATCATATAAAAATTATTAATTTTTTAAAATATAATCTATCCATTTGATATAGCTTCAGAAATCTACTCACGGTATATTGAATAATTTTTCTATATTAATCATGATTATCTATCTTATATACATGTAAAAAACATTAATGTCCATAAAGGGATTTGCCATATTACCGCATATCTATTTGACTGTAGTTATGGAGGTTAACTCCGAATAATTAGATTATATAAAATATTGAACTAAATAAGTACGTAACAAGTTTTTAAATCTATTTATTTAAGAAATTTTCAAATTTAAGATAGTTCTAAATATGTTTAAGGGTCGAGTAGCTTGCTCAACTTTAAAGGCTCAACTCGTAAATGATTAGGTCTAAATTTTACTTTTAGTTATTCAGGTCAATCGGACTTAATCAAATCAATGTTTATATAATAAAAATAATTTTTGATTTAAATTTAATTATAAAGATATATAAATAATAATATAAAATTATTTTTAATATTCTAATATGTTTTGAATATTCTAATATTCTAATATTTTTAATATTTTAATATTTTAATAATATAAAGAAATTTAAAAAATTTTGGTTCACAATCCGACTTAATCTATGAATATCATGTGCTTAGCTCTTTAGAATTTTTTTTTTTAAATGGTAAGGGGATAGGAAGAACTAACGAAATAAAAATCCATTTCACTTTTGTTGCTATGGAACTTACTATAGATTATATATTCAATTTCTCTTAACCCATAACTTACATTGGTGATAGATCCTTTTAGCCTGGTCAGTATATGTTTAATTTCTTTTAACCGATCACCTAAATTGATGATGGATTTTTTTTTAGTCTGGTTACTATATGAAAATACAACACATATGACAGTTTACTAAACTCAAAAATAATTTACTACACAACATGTCATATTTAAAAATAATTAATACAATATATTTAATATATATTTTATTTATATTTAATAATTTATATTATATTTATGTTTACGTAATTGATATGAACATTTATAAATGATTAAATCAGTTCTACTCTATTTTTTCTTTCTCCCTATTTCCAACCTAATAATTTCCTCTTTTACAAACCCAATAATTGATTTTCTATGATAACCAAATGTAAAATAAATAAATAAAATTTAAAAAATTGATCCTCCAGGCAATGATAACTTCATGTGCTCATTCTGGCATGCTTGGCCCACGTACTGGATTATCATTTCAGTACCTCAATTACATTTTGCCTCATAATACATATATATTATGTATTTTTCCTTCTCTAAATGAAAAAAAATCTAGTACGAATTTCTCCTCTCAAAATTCAAAGGAAAATAATTTCTCATGTTGGAGAAAGTTTAGAGACACTTGGGTTTGCTCAAATATATTTCCAGCCCAATTCGAATTAGCTTGGTAGGCCTTGGACTTGGTTCCCTTTTGGGACTTCACCTATTCGGTCTTTTTCTCGGCATCTCTTCTCTGCAGTGGGCCAAGAACAAGTCCAGATCTTTAAAGGTACAGGACTGGTTCATAAATAAAACTGTTACTTTGATTTATAAATGTTAGATCTTGAATAAAATTTATAATCATGTTTTAAATAAAATTTTTAAGAATTTAAGTTGATTCAATATGATTTGATTTAAATTATTATTTAATAATAAATAATAATATTTTTATTTAAATTTAATTATAAAATTATATAAATACAATGAATAATAAAATAAATTTTTAAATTTATTCAGCTCAATCTATGAATAAATCTATTCTTTAACCTACTCTCTCTTTTTACGTCACATGTTTATTCAAACTAGTATTTGTATCACATATTTTTACACGTGAATACTAATTGATTTATCTATATTTTGACATATAATTATATATTTCAAAAAGAAATAAAACTAATAAAGGTATATTAACTAAAATTTATATTACAAGTAACCTTTATTTCATGTACAATTTATATCAAATTGTTATAATATTATTTCTTTTTTATATTATTAAAAAATTCATTAAGAAGATAAAACATAATATAATTTTTTATTCTTTTTATTTATGTTAAATAAATTAACTTCCTAAAGTAAGTAAAAATTAAAAATCTTACGATATTATAATTTTATATAAACGTTTGATTCTTTATTTGTTATTAAATTAACTAATTTAATAAAAATATTTTAATAAAATTAAATATTTAATCATAAATTAAATAAATCTAATTAATAATAATAAAATTTTTATAATGTAAATAATAGTAATTATTTTTATTAATTTAAAAATTTTTTTGCATTTATATTTTATATAGTGGCTTTATATAGATAATGATGAACGTATATGCTTTAAGGATAGATAATTGGATGCCTCCTTGCATCGACAGAAACTTCCCAAAACTGGTCCGCGCCGCAAATAACTATTATACAAGACATCAGACTCTGACTCTGATCCACTTGACAAAACTTAGGCACCCAACGTTGAAAAGAAACTTTCAGTATTTATCTGAATCAAGCAATAATTGCCATTGGAGAAGGATCACTAGCTGCAATTTTGATAAGCATAGAGTGCCTTCAGGTCCATTTTGTCATGATATTGGAAGTCGATATCAGCCCTCAGTCTTGTCGAAGCCTTTGACCTCCATCTTTAGGCCATCGGGAAGAACTTCGGTTCTTATAACTCTCACTGCGCTATTTATTTCTTGCCTCTCAACAACTTTTTCACCAGGGAATCGGGACTTAGGCAATCGTATTGAGATAGCTTTGATCTGAAAACTTTCACAGAAATGCCAGCACAGCAGCATCTTTAGCTGCTGCAAATAGATCTCTCTTGCCAATAGCTCACGCTTCCTTTTATTCCTAGCCAATTCTTGCATTTACCATGCGTCCTCTGTTGTCATCGTATCTCGTTCAAACTTCACGAATTTTTTTATTAAATTTATTTATAAGTTGAATTAAATTATATTTAAATTAAATTTAAGTATGATATTAACATCAAATATATTTATTCAAGTCCAAACCGATTTAAAATAGATTTTAAATTTTATCTAAGTTCGTCCATATTTATAAATAGACAATCTAAATTCGTTTGGACCCACTCATATTATATTTTTTTAAAATTTATGTTTTAAATTCAATCTTTATTAATTTAATAATTTTAATTAAGTTTATAAATATAAATAATTTAGTTTAATTTTTAAAGTTTACATTATAATATATTATATATATTATTTATATGATAAAAATTATATAATACATAAAATATAAAATAAATATATATAATGTAACAGTAAAATGAGCTATGCTGGGCTTGATTTTGAAAATTGGAGCTAGGATCTGGTCTATTTTTAATTGAGTATAATATTTTTGTCCAAACTCTTTCAAATATTAGGTAAATCTTTTATTTTGAAAGAATAACCCAACCTTAAACAAGTTTATTCTCTATTGCTGTTATAAATTACTTTTGCAAATTATCTTGCTTTTCGTTACTTTTTTATAAACTTGAAAATATTAAATATGATTACATAAATATAATATATATATATATAAAGTATTTAAAATACATAATACTAATTATGAATACATATTTTAAAATATATAATATTAATTATTAACTTATGAAAATTTAATAAATATAAAAAACTTTGAACAGCATTAAAATAAGGAAAAATAGATGAATGTGATATAATTAAACACTTAATAATGAAATATATTAATAATATAAATCGGCTTTAAATATTTATGTTGAGAGTTTTTTTTTAATTTTATTTTTAATATTTGAAAATTCATCTTTATTTTAGAATTGTTTTGAAATTAAATGCCAACTTAATTCTATAATGTTAAAATGTCAAAATTGTCTTAAACGCACAATTAAATAAATTAAATATGTATTTACATTGTTAATCACGATTACATTTATCTAATTAGGTTTTTTTATTTTTTAGTTTTCTTTTAATATAAAAGCTTTTACAATTGATACAGAGTTTTAATCAAATGAGGAAAATTGAATCATCAAACTCGAAAGGCTGGTGCTATGGATAACTGAACGGGCAATACGAAGATTGAATTAAAGATCTAGTTGATTCTTTGAAAATTGTAGAATTGATGCCCCATAATTTTGGGCCTTCTATCATGGCATTCATATTCTTAGTATAGTTCCTAAACTCTACTCCACCCAAATCGAATCTTTCGTTTTTATTTGTTCCTCGGTTTGTATTATTTTTTAGGAATCTTGGACTCTTGGCCTTTATTGCATTGCCTCTTGAGGTTGAACCCGAAGAACCAAAGAAAAAAAGAGTTTGAAGCGGCGACAAAGAGGCAGAGAGAAAGGGAAGATGGGAGTAACGAAGGAACAAGTTGAATCTTCATTGACTTCAAAATTGAAGCCTTCTCATCTGGTAACCCACCTCTATTTCAGCTTCCTCAGTTTTCGGTTCTTCTGTTTCGCTCACGTTTATATGCATGATATATTCATATCGAAGTTGGAAATTTTCAAGAAACCTTAAACTGGGTTCTCTGTTTTAAGTAGAATCATGTAATTGTAAACTAAAGGGCTTTCTTTTTCTCTCGAATCATGTTTCCACGTTTACAATAAAGCCCTGAACATGTTTTGCTTGTAGTTTCTTGCTGTCAAAAAACCCATTTTTTTTGGGAAGAATTAAAGATTAACAGTGTCTTTTTTGGGGGAAATTGCATTATGTACCTTTATGTAGAACTATTATTTCTTAGTTACAATTTAGCACTTTTCTAAAATATGGAAAGGAAAGTTGTGAATTGTGAGAAGTTCAGAGCCATGCAACCTTTTGATGTATGTTGCGAGATTCTTTTTCACTCTTGAAATGTTTGTTGCCTCACTTGAGGCTGGAATTGGTTGAATGAGAAAGAATTATGTCTTTCCGGCTTTGAGTGGAATGAGGTGGAAAGATCGTTTATCCTTTTGGAATGGTTAGGGCTCATTTTGGCTTTTAACCTAGATACTATCTCTAGGGTGGATGCATTTGTTTGAGCACAAGGCAACTCAGCCATAATTTGCCGCTTTCTGGGGTCCCAAGCTGACTATTGATATGTAACCATTGCTGTCCCTTCCTTTGTCTATGCAGAAAGATTTTATGATGAACATAGTTTTGGAGTTAATCTTAATATTACGGCTACTTGGATCCAGTTTTAAGTGATGTTGATATTGTGCGCTATGATATTGTCTTTGGTTTCACTTGAGAAGAGAAAATTAAAGTTTATTTTCCTTTTTGTTTTGAAAAGATAACATTTTTAGAAGTCAGTTTCAATATTAATGACTTCATGCTTACCTGTGTTGATAGACATTAATGAGGAGTATTGTGCCTTTCTAGTCTCTAGTTGATATATCTCTGAGCATGATTGTCTGAGTTTTGATGGGAATATAACTTTTTTTGCTGTAGCCTTATATGATTATGAAAGACTGTAGAATCACGTATTTGCAATTCTTTCATTAGCCATGCTTGCTTTGCTGGAATATGGTAGTACTTTTGTGCCTACGTGAAAGCATCTGATAAGAAACCGAACAAATGCTACATGCTGAAAAAATGTTGTCTGTCAGTCATCACCCCATTGATGCAGTTTGAAGTGCCACCTTTTTTTGGGTTTCTTATGTGCATTATGATTTATGAGGGATGTCTTCCATAAGCTCATATGTTCCTTATGTCCCTGTTAGTTAGAACATTTTGCGGTATATCAAATGATTTTGAATCCATGGCTCATCCTTCATCTGATTCATATGGTGGAAATGAGGATTTGGCCTGAAGGACGTTTGTATCTAATGCAAATGTTATTCTTTTTACCTATCAGTTTAGGTGGAGTATGAGGTTATAAGTTCAATCAAGCATCACAACTTCTTTGCCTGGCAGGGTTCCCTTCTGACTCAGTTGATCTTAGTTCCTTGTTGAAATTTCCTGACTGGTTGCATTGATGATTGCTAGAAGTCTATCTGCATTTTAATTGGCAAAGACACCTTACTTTAATTTTTTTTTTTTTTTTGGAAAATTTGCTTTCATATGCATCGTTTTTATTATTTGGACAAGCGAAATCCTTCTTAAGATTTATTTTCTATTTTGATACTTGTACATCTAGTGCCATTTTCTCATAAACTAATTATTGTATTGTGTGTTTCAGGAAGTAATTGATACATCTGGAGGGTGAGCTTTATTCTTTGACATTTTTCTGTTCAAATTTCTACACTAGTCAATCCTTATATTTGAAATTTATGAAGATGTATGTGATTGAATCAGGTGTGGCGCAAGTTTTGCAATTGAGATTGTATCAGAACAATTCGAAGGGAAGCGGCTTCTGGATAGGCATCGAACAGTGAATGCTGCTCTCGAAGAGGAGATGAAGCAAATCCATGCTCTCTCGATAAAGAAAGCTCTTACCCCCGAGCAGTGGAAACAACAGCAAGAGGCAGAAAAATCTAAACCAGATGCTTAGAAAGAAAAATATAATTCAGACATTTAAATAAGAGTTCATGTAGTCCCCTCGAGGATTAGCTTTGGAACTCAGCTGGAATAAGTAAAGCATCAGTTTACCTTAACCTAAATTTAGCTACTTTTCAGATCTGTTTCAGAATGTTACTTCAATTACTTTCCCGTGGAGGCATTGGGGTCGTAACTTGCTTGGTATGCTTAGAAAACTACCTATTTGACATGCTAAAAATATGGAAAAGTAATGACTACCTATTCAATTATCTGCACCGTGAAGTCAGGTTATTCCTACTCAATATTGAATCAGTAGATGTATTGTTGTTGCTTTGGTATTTGCCATGTATCAATATTAGTGTGTTTTAGCGTACCATTTCAGATTCAAAACGACGGGATGTATGGAACAATACTATTGGTACCAATAATAGTGGTCATTCCCCTTGCTGTTTAACAAGGTGTTGAACTCGGTTCTTCGCTGGGAAGTATAAATTCCCACTGATATTGCATCTTAATATTTGAAGTTGAGCTAAACTTGACATGGTCCTGAGCTACTGCCCTTGAGCCTGGGATTCAAAACAATACCAATGACTGCATTCATTTCCAACAAGCTTCTCCAACCAATGACTAGAACTAGCCGAGCTCTACAAATAGTTACGCGGATGTCCAAAATCAAAGAAAGCATGAAAACTTGCAGACCCGCATACCCAATGACTAAGAGCAACAGATTTAGGCCCACTTGCACCATCAAAGCTGCTGAACACAAAAGTGGCTTGGTGAGGAAGAAGTACAATAAGGCTTTCGCCGAGTACACTTTCCCAGCTCAAAACTAAACAATTTTTACCGGAGTCATGTCTTAAGCAAAGAATCCTGAAATTTGTAGGTTTTTTCATGAAAACGACCACGCTTGTAACTTCTGTTACCGTTTTACTCCAATCATTACGAAGCATTTTCCATTGCGTCAGTGGGCAGAAAACACTCAAGAGAAAAGCTCCAACAGACCATCCATATAAATCTGTTGTTAAACAGGCTGGTAAGTCAGATCTAAACATGGTCTTTGTGATGACACTAATGTCTAGATTTTGCTGATCCAGCCATCTCCAATCACAAGCCTCAACATCTAAGGGCTCTCAACAGCAACTCAAGGAACGAAATTGTTCATACAAAATAAAAAATCGTACTGAAACTTCAAATTTTACAGTAGTATGGCGGTTTTCAACAATGAAGACCCTTTAAAATTTGAACTTCATATTGGCACGGGAACATCCATAGCTGAATACTCTTCCAAAAATTGGCTAATGCCGCTTAAAATGACAACAACACGGTATTCGCTAGTAAAAGGCTAAAGAAGAGTTTGCTCCACACTTGTCACGCGGCTCAGTGTGGCCGAGATGGCTACAAGCTGCTTTATAAACATCAGGAGAAGCTGCCACTTGCGTTCTCAGTGCCATGTGGGAGTTGACTTTGTAGTCCAGACTTACTCTTTTTCATTGTTATTAACCAAAACTGTGAAGTTTTTGGATGATTAACATTACCTTCCTCCCCAAAGTAAGAATAAATTCAGTAGTTTACCAAAACAGAATAATTCCGCCACTGCTTTTGTAGTTAGAGTTTATTGATTATTGCATAACTTCCTATCAATGTGATTCATGATTTTAGAGATCGAAAATTTCTAACTCTTTTCTGCATTTATGCGTTCCTAATCAATTGAACTGTTGGTAAAGTGCTGGATTCTAATAGCTTCAAGTATTAGAAGAAAAAAAGGTTGAGAGTCGAGCGATTTATCCAATGGTTTTCTTTCTAAATTGAAGAAGGGAGCTAAGAACCTGTAACCAATGCTTTAATTGAAAATTTCAGCACGCTGCTTGCTACAGGGAAAATCAGCAGTAACCAATTTCTTTTACTTTGAAACTGAACGTGTCCGAAAAGAGAATGACAAATGGCCATCAATTTCAATCCGCTTGGGTACTTTGATGGACAGGGTAGCTTGATTGTAACAAAATAACTTCATAGGTTGACTATGCAAAACCGAAACCTGGAGAGATCACAAATAAAGAGAGCAAAGCCAAACTAATCCACTACTAGTAGCTAACCAATCACTGCATTAGTTTTAGTTGTTTATCATGCAAACATATCTCTAAAAATTAATCTCACTATCTTTTATTTTATTTTTCTTTTCTAATAAATAAGGGGCGAAAGAGGATGCTTAAAATCGAACCCATGCTTGTATACCAACTCTAATGCACTTTTAACCATTAAGTCAAAATATTCCTCCATCTCATTATATTTAAATGGATACTTTGCTATTGAACTTCCCCCATCTCATTGAAAGAGGTTAAATGACTTAAATCATGATTTTAACTAAATTTGTTAGGAGGCAATTCTTCTCAAAAAATTTGTGTATTCCGATGTCTTATTTTTTTCCCATATTGCAATATTTCATTTCTCCGAACCAAGCCAAACCTGATTCTGAGTAAAGATAAGGTGGACTTTATTCAATCTCATTTTGAACATTAAAATAAAATGCCATTAGTTATGCTTAATGTAAAGTGCTAGACCTCCGAGTAAGAAGTTGGTTAGACATACAAAATTTACTAAGAATTGGTAAAGGGCCACACAAACACAGCCCCCTACTGCCATGAGTAAGCTCCCCCCATTTCTTAATACTCAGCAATAAATAAAAAAGGGGTAGCTATAGTCACCCCATTTTGCCTGCGAATTTCTGGCAATTACTGCCAAAACATTGTTTTTATCTGGCATCGTATTAATTTTAGTCTATTTATTACAAGGGCATTAGGCAATATAAAGCACGTCATGGACAAAATAGTGTCTATCAACCCTTGCCTTGCTCCTAATACTCAGTAATAGATAAAAGAGGGCAGCTATAGTCACCCCATTTTGCCTAGGAATTTATGGCACGTCAGACTTAATTGAAAACCCTATGCCGGGCAAAAATTTTTCTTGGTGAAAGGTTAAAATGCCTAGTGACCGTATTAAAAAAAAACATCAAAGGTTGTTATTCAAGGCATCATCGAGTCCATTCAGATAAGCACAGGTTAGTTATCAATCATTCCTAGCTGAAACGAGGTGTCTCAAGAGTTAAAAGTGTGTAAAATCTACATTTGCATAAATAGGTATCAATACATGGCGTCTAGGTATCGATATATCATTGTCACATCATTAAAACCCCAAAAAATCATTATTGATATCGATATAAAAGGCCATGTACGAATACTTTTGGCCGTGATATCGATATAAGGGGCATTGGTATCGATACTAGGTTATTTCAAAGCTAAAATCTTGATTTTGGGTTAATGTCTACTGATATAAAACATAAAGTATCGATATTTAGGAAAAATTTTGTGTTTGGTATCAGTACATAGTTCATAGTCTCGAGATTGGAAAGCAAAATGGCATTGAGTATTGACACAGGGCTCTTTGTATCATACTAGAAAGCCTTTTGCATCGATATAAAGTCATTTGTATTACTCAAAGGTAAAAATGACCAGTTGGTGCTGTTTTCACCCCTTTATACTAGGGCATTAAAACATAAATTGGACCATGTTTTTGGCACCAAAAATATCTAAATTTATACCAGGCCTCAGCATTTGACTTGTGATTAGATCAGTAACAATTTTTTAGGACAAATAGTCATGATGAGGAGCATATTCATCTTAGTATAATTTGTTAGAGAACAATATTAATTTTTCTCGTTGCTCAGTTGCATGAAGTAGCCTTGATCCACTGTTTTTTGTTGAGTAAGTTAATGGACTTAATGGATAGCTAAGCATAGTACATTATCCATGTTATAGGTACACGCACCAAAACTCTAAAATGCCCTTACTTTTTATGTTTTGCTTGCACTATTCACATAGCCATATAAGACCAATTTTGGCTCAGCTACACACTTATTTTCCTATATTCTCTCCATGATACCAATTATCAAAAAACCTCCAAAGTTCTCCATTTTCATAGCTCACCATACCACCCCAAAGAAACACCCGTAAAACACCATTTTAAGCCACTTTTGCTTGCTTTTCTTGTTGCTAACCATAGGAAGTAAGAAAAAAGCTTTAAAGGCAACATCTTTGCTTGAAAAACTTCATCTTATAGGAGGAAAAGCTACTAAAGCTTTTGCTGGTATATTTTCTCAGCCTGTTTCTTTATTTTGTTGCCATTTTCATTATTTTCATCATGCTAGTGTCTTTTTTATGCCCGTAGTAGATGCCATGCATTTTCATTGATGCTTTGTCATGCATTCATGCTTAAAAGTCATGTCTTTATGTTGTCATGAAATTTCTAGCCCATGTCCACACCATAGAAACATCATCTTTTATGTTACTATCATGTTTTATGCCTTTATAAGCTTATATTGGTATGTTTATGCATTTTTCTTGCCTAAAAATCGTGTTTTTATGCTACCTTGAAATTTCCATCTTTTGTTCATGTCATGAAAGAATTCTTCTTCATGCTTATATCATGATTTATGCCTTTATAAGCTCATTTTTAACATGTTCATGCTTTTTCCAGACATTTTATGTCATGAACATATTTTCCTCCATACTCATACCATGTTTCATGTCTTTATAAACATATCCTAGCATCTCCATGCATCTTCTTAATCATTTCTTTGTTATTTTGTCATCTCTTTTATACCAAAATGTCATCTTTGCTTCTTTAAACATGTTTTCTATTTTTTTTTTGTCATAAATATTGTATTTAGTTTATCACATGCTTGTCAAAATCCTTGTTTGCTGCTTGTTAAAAATTTGTTTTGTACAATTCCAAGTAAAGCCATGATAACCTCAATAAATAAGGATTAATATGGATTTAAGGTTTTTTATTCATTAGTCTTCCAATCTTAGGGATAAATCAAGTTTTTCATGTTTGAATTCAAGGTTTATTGAGGTTAAAAAACAAAGTGTTTCTTTTATTATTCCAAGTTGTTTTTGCCTTGCTCTTTTGCCCAGTGTTCTTATTTTATGACATGATCAATGGGTTGTTTTATAGTCCCAAACTACTTCAGGATTATGTCAATGAACTCGTGAAGCCCATGCCACTCATTTTTTTTCTTTCATGGACATTTGATTGTCCAAGGCCTACGTTTAGTCTTAAGAAACCTAAAAAAACCAAAAAATTCTTCTACTTTTGCCTTAATAGCACTATAGTCATAACTTGAAAAATCATTTTTGAACCATAAACAATTTTCCAAAAATTTTTTGATATTTTTTCATAAAAGGGCATCAAATTACCTTTCTAGTAGTATCTTATTTTTCAAATTAAGGCTATCTAGAACCCCCAAAATCAGTGATTTACTTTATTTAGGCCATTTCAGCGTAATAGATATATATTTTTTTTAAATTTTTAAAATATTTTTTTCTAAAAAATTGTGAAATGTCCTTTTCGAAAAGTTACCATTTACAATTCAACAATTCTAAATAAGTCTGGAATAATTTTTCATAGCCAACTTTAGTACTTTTCTTGCGTATGATGCCAGTATCAAACTAGTCTTGAATTCAAAAATTATTTCCACCAAAAAACTGATTTTTTAGGATTTTTAAAATATTTTTATATTAATCCTTATCGAGTTGCCTTTTCAATGGTACCTTCGAAATAAAATTGAAAAGAGGGACAGTGTGATGCTATCCACTATTTTAACATTAGTCAAAATCAATTGTTTTTTTGAATTCCCACTTTGAGGCATTCATATGTCTCTAAATGGTCCAAATTAACCCCTTCAAGTCAAAAACATGTTTTGACCCCATAGGTTGGATAAAGGCACAAGTAATCTTTATGCTATCACCTCTATTTCATTAATTTCCTTTAAATAAAAAATCATCTATTTTGTCAAGAATTTTTGTTAAAAACTTATCGAGCTTTTACCAATTTAAGTCATTCAGGTTTGTCTCTCCAAAAATCATTAAAATTTGCATCTACGAGATACTCCAACCTATTTTTTGAGGAGATACTTTAACCTCGCTTTTAAAAATTTTTCAAAAAAAAATCTAATTTTCTCTCTCCCGGATCATTCCAAACTTTTGTTAAATTTAAACCTGATTTTTATGCCTCAATTAATCAATGAATCCAAACATGTCCAAGATTACCAACTCCGTTACTACAAGATATCGATAACAATTACGAGATACATTCAGATCATTATTCCCTTTTCTCTTTTGTTGTTTTCTATGATTTATTTTACACGATATTGTCTCATTTTATCGTCTTACTAATACATTTCCTTTGTGATGGTCATTTTGCATTCATGTTTAAAAAACTGTTTTCAAAAAAATCACGAAGGCAATGTTTTGTGTTAGTATCTCTTTCGTGCTTGACAAGAAACATCTGATTTTCAAAATTAAATCTGAAGATTAGTTTTAATAAAAAAAATTTATGTTTCCCACCTCTTTGAAGTGCATATGAGATTTAAATTTTCTTTAAAATCCGAGTTTACTATTTTTTACAAAATTATTGCATTAAAAGAAAGTCATATCAAATAATGATAAGTCAAAATCGAGTAAACCAAAGCCAAGTTAGGACATGGCTAAAAGGTATCAATTTTAAGAGTCAGGGGGAGGTTCATACCTCCTTGTGCTAACTAACTCACAAACCCAACCATTGAATCTCCAAACCATGTAGACCATGGAATCAATGTCTCAAATTTCGTAACTCTAAACATTGGTTTCAATAGGCATCCAATCACACATAGCCTAAATGGTCGGTGGTGACTCCAAGTGTTGGCCACTTCATAGTGGCCAACCAAGATCGATTGACAAGAAATTTATTCGATAGTCCCCCTCTCGAGTTAGGAGAAAAGAGTCCCCATTGAGAAAAAATTTTCGCATTAAGAATTTTATCATTTTCTCACACACCAATATTTTTAAATCACGTGTGCATTCCCAATTCGTTAGTATCTTTCTGAGGGACAAATTGCGACACATCTTTTTTAACCTTTATTTAACTTTCAATCATATTAGGGCATTTGAAAAAACTTCGATTATTTTTTTTAAATAGATATGGCACCATAGTTTTGCTTTATCTGAAGGTTAGTCTACTATTTCTTCATATTTCTCGTTGATTCATCAATATTTAAGGCTCTATCAGTAAATCAAGACTGCTATAATGTTTATTGCAATTGTTAAAGCATGTGTTGGATTTCTTTGTACTTGATTGCAGTAGCCTTTGACCTTTAATAAGTGTTATATTCCTTTAACATTTTTATTCTAATTTGAATTCCATTGGAAATTACCAGTGGGTGATTGAATGCTATTTATGCAAATCAAATAAAAGAAAAATGAAATTACTTAAAAGACTACCAATAACCAAAGATTAAATGGGCTGACAGTTCATGAACTAATCCTAATTAGTCCATCTACATCTATTATAGTTGAACCAATCGATTCAGCGAGTCGAACTAGTTGAACTAGTTAAATCGAGAACTAGAGATGCAATCGATTCAACCTTCAATCTAGTTTTTTATTCCCTACTCTTGCTCTTGTTATTGAATGATAAGAAAAAATGATTTTCTTTTTTGGTACAAGTGATATACCTATGATGTCATTAAACTAGAGAAAATAATTTAGCACTTACAAGTTTTGAATTTTCTTTAGAACTTTCTAAGTCCATTTAACAATATTTTGTTATTAAATTGCTCAAGGAGCCTTTCTTAAAATTGCTCTTATACTTTTATAGTAGTTTAAGACAATTGCTTATTTAATTTTATTTGCCCTAAACAACCACAAAATATTATTTTCTTTTATTTTTTTCTCTACATGCATGTGCTTGTAATGTTTAAATCATTGTTGTATTTACTTTTATTCCTCATTTCTTTTCCTATAATTAATTGTTGTTGATTGCTTTTGTTTTAGTCGAGCTGGCTTTAACTTCTTATATAAAGTATATCAACTTAAAATTCTATGCATTAGTGAACTTCATTTCTGATTCTTAACTATACAGAAAGTAGATAGATAAGGAGAGTCAGCCATTACTCCAGCAACAACAATTAGTTCCATTGTATGAGAGTTACATTCGGAGAAAAGCTGAAGCTCTTCATAATGGTCTACTATTCATGAGCTAGGCACTATTTTCAACCAGCTAGCTGGTTTGGTTTAACTGCATGTAAAGGTAGCTATGAGGTTTATTTTTTTTTAATTTACTTCACTTGGCATACATATGAATCTATTTTATTTACTAACATATCACTTACTATATAAGGCATTTTATGTCATAGTGTTATAGACTTATAGTAATTGCTATTCATGTTTAAATTGATTGGAATTCGTAATAGTGTATATGGTCACTGATGAATTTGATTAAGCTAATTTTTTAACTTGCAAGCAAAGATTGATGAAATAATTTTACTAAGGTTGTGAAAACCTTTTACACTTAAGCTTAGCAAAGCTTCACATAATTGCATATTTGTGCTAGAAACAATGGTATAATCCAATAATCAATGATAAAGCGATGGATATGAACTTGGCATTTAAAATATGCTTTACTATTTTTGAGTTTATGGTTGTAGATGTTATGTTCTCCTAAATAACAAGATAAAATAACTGAATTTGACTTAATTATGTTTTGGTAGCTTTAAAGTTAAAAGAGTAGTTTATTTACTACATTTTTGAAAAATAATTACCAAAAGTTATGGCACGAGGTAGCATTACAAATAAAAACAACATTCTGCCAAAAGAAAATGAAAATGAAGATCATAAATTGTTATGCTACTTTTAGATGCTTTTTAACTCCAAATAATGAAAATGATATATGAAAAAGCAGAGAACAACCAAATAGAGTTATCTATTACACTATTATAATTAATAGTACGTTATCCAAGGAGTTCCCTAAATCAATTTGAGATCAAGTTCTTCACACTCGGTAAATCAATTGAAGAACCTAATGAATGGTTAGATCATTGTAGTCTAAGCTCATACTAAATGTTTATCACTAGCACATATCTTTATAGTGTAAGTTCTAATTCATATATAAAGTTAAAATTTGGTGGCCCTTTTGTTGTTAAAGATCACAAGTGGCATGCCAATTTCCAATATCATATCATACATCATTGGCAAAATAAATGATAATATAAACTAAAATGACATAGGTTTTCAATCTATTAAACTGATTAATTCATTTCCCAACTATTATAGGAAATATATTTCCTAAAAGTCTAAAACTAATAAGATGTTGAAAGTGACAGAATGAAAAATTTCAACCCAGAATAGGCACTTAAGCAAGTTAAAAAACTTACAATAACTCATGGCAGAACAGTAAGGGTGAAAAAATTTACTTTTGATTAAGATTTTATTAGTTGGAATCCATTGCCGTATAAGAATTCCATATATCATACTCCTTTATAACGTTAAATTCATTCAAAAGTTACATATCTTTTCACTTAAAGTTTAACTTAAAAATGGAGTTAAAATTAAAGATATATAACATATTGGAAGGCTAGTTAAGGTTAAATAGTACAAAATTATCTTTGTATTTTATCAGATCTCATAAACGCCATCTATAAGAAAACACCATATTGTTAAATTAAAAATACTAACTATGGCCACTCTTTTAAACCCAGCAAAACTTATTATAGTTTCCATACAAAGTTTCTATACATGCAAAAGACTTAGAGGCTAAAGGCAATATGAGTCACTCGATGTTGAATAGAACTTTAGTGGGTTAATGTTGTAATATATTGAGGTATGAACCTCAATATATCAGAATAGACAACACTTCAAATCATCATAAGGCCTCAATCAGTTAGAACGAATCACTCATCTGAAGCTCCCATGCTGATATATAGGAGTGACTAAGTTAAATGAGTCGCCATTGATCTATTTTGGCTAGATATAATCAATCATCTATTAAACTATTCACTAAATAGTTACAGAACTCTAAAGGAATGATTTTACGATTTGCATATACCGGAAATCTATAAAGTTGGATGCAAGAGTTGGTTACCCTACCAGGGACTCAATTCTTCTCATAATGCCCAATACATAGTAACAACTAATCACACGAATTCAAATTTGTTTTCTCAATTTCAATCATATTCAACCATAGTCACTTTTTTATTCATCAAAATCAAACAAAATGTAACTTAAAAATGTATCCCCACTCTCACCAGGATTAGCTCGAATTTACAACCAATTCACAACAAAAATCATTTAAAAAGAAAAATTCTATAAAAACATTTCACTCAAAAAACTATTTTCTATGCTATTTATCTAACTTGACTCCATTCAAAAGAAATCACAAATTTAGTACACTTAGAGTAAATTGAAGCAATCATAATTTTGGAGCCAACATTAAAAATCAACTAATTCAACTTGAAAGCTTTGATGTGAAACACTATAGATCTTTTATAAGACACATTTAGACCTATTGACACACTAATATGACTTCTAAAATGAATTCTGAGGCATTTAAAGGCCTAAAAATAATAGATATCAAAGTCGAAAAGAATCGAAACAAGGGATAAATTTCATTTAAAAACTCTCTGAATTTATTTTGGACTATTCCTACCCTACAAAATCACCAAAACAAATTCTAATGAATGTTAACTCACTATACTTTAACATCAAAATATTCAAAAAAAAACCAAAAAATCATTTTGGATATCACATAAATTTTTTTAATTGGAGACTACTAAATTGCACAATATATCCAACTAGCCTTCATTCTAGATTTTCTTCCTGATTTGTCTGGAATACACACCAAACGAGCCATACATGCTTGGAAAGCTTATTCATTATACTTTTATCTAGAATATGAGAAAATACACCAAAATGATTATCCTTATAAAAAATAGCTCATAATACTAATCATGTGCTGAAACAGAGCCATGTGAACAACTCAGAGTTCCAAAATTTTTCTGTATTCATTTGATTACTAAATCAAATGTTTCAATAGCCTATTATGCAACTCAATTGATAAGCACTATAGGAAAATTGCCAAAAAATTCCTATGGTAAACAACCTAATCAAAATATATTTTTTTATAAGATTATGATGCAGGACTGCAGAAGTAGCTCTGACCCAACTTATGACCACAAAGCCTTTTGTCAAATTTTTTAAAACATTTTTGGACATTCAAACATCCAACAATGAGATAGAATCTACAAGTGTCATATACGAGGAATCAATAAAGGCTTCTAAGTGCCAAGACCTAGGATTATGTGTTCCAACATCAGTGTTATGTTTTAGAGTCATGCAAAAGTCTTCAATGTTATCACTTTTATTTATTATTATTTATTTTAAACAAGCGAGAGGTGCACCAATGCCACTCACTTGTGTGTTGAAACCAGCAACCAAAAATGACACCAAACAACATATTTTATTTACTTGGACATGACCTAATGACTCATATTAAAGCTCACAACTCAACAAAGCATATTTAAACACTTAAAAGACATTTTTATTTGCTCCCAATCAGCTTTAAACCAAGCTATTTTATTTAATATCCCCAATTTACTCATTAAAAAGCATATAAAACAAATTCATCTATTGATTAAGTGAATCTAAGCTTACCCTCGGGGAATATTTTAAGAAAACAATTTTTGTACCCAACTTAAACACCTTAATAAGCATTTTATCAAACATGTAGAATACTAACCTATAATCTTAGCAAGTAATCATCCACAAATCCTATTCTAACCATAAAATTCACCTTAGCCAAATCTACATGCTCATCTAACATTAATCTCTCATCAAATTCTCATTAATTAACAATCAAGAACAAGAAAACAAGTTTAGATTCATTTCAATCAACATGATTATCAATCAAAGCATGCTTTCAAACATTTAAGCTTAACAATTGAACAAGCAAGCTTACAAATTCATTCAATTAAGCATAAATTTCAGCTTACCTAAGTTCAATTCAATTTACTTCATCTAAGTTTCATCAATTAAACATTTATGTAAAGCCCACTCAAGCACACTAAAAAGCTAAGGTTGGCCGAACCTAAGTAGGTATTTTTCTCTTGTTTGAATGCTTTTACAAATTCAAGAACCTAGAATTTCATCATGTAGCACTAGATTCAAGTTCTACGTACTTAGATTTAGCTTAAATGAGTTCAAATTAGCAATATTATGGAAGATTAAATTAATTAAGCTTGTGATCTACATTACCCAAGCTAGCCAAACTTGAATCTCTGTTTCCGCTCTTATTCAAACACATTAGCAAGCTAGAAAATCATGATTTCATCATCTAAACTTTAAAATTTTAGCTCAATATCATCAAATCCTAGCTCAATTAAGCTTAAATAAACAAGATCATAAGAAATCATGTTAGTTGAAACTAGGTCTAAAGAAATAATCTTGTACGAACACTACATCTTGCCTATTAGTCATGATTAATCATGGAATCATGCTTTGAACAACAAAAAACCAAGTGAATCATATCTCAAACTAAACAAAATCAATAGATCATGAGAGTAAAAAGCATTTGAATAAGAAAGATTATTGAAGCACTATAGTCGAACCACATTCAACATATATAAGCATAATCAATCAATAAAATCATGAAATTAATTGAAATTAAAGAGAAAAGTAAGAAATTATACCTACTTTAAGCTTAATCTTCTCTTGAAAATGATGAGAGCTTGATAGAAAAAAGAATATTTTAGATTTTTTAAAATTTATTAAGTGTTTAAAAGTAGTGAAATTATCTGAAGTTAGTGATTTATGCTTTAATGACCCTAGGGTGATCTTATTTTAATCACTAACCTCCTAACTAATTTAGAAAAAATGACATTACTACCCTTAATGAATGGATGATTAAAATTCACATATTTATCCCATGTTGAACTCAGCCAAAGCATGATTTTTCCATTAATCTATGTATAACTTTTCATTCCATTCAATTGATTATGATTTGTCTATGTAAAAGTACAATTGAATTTTCCATCTTGTAGCAAAAATGTGCCCTAATGACTTTTTCTAAAAAATTTGAATTTTTTATTCCAAACCTCCAAAATTAAGCCCTTCAGGATTCACGACATTCTAAACAACTAAGTTTTTTTCATGACCTAGTCTAGATTATACCTTTTTAACCTAAAAAATCCATGTTCAATTTCATTTTGGTGTAATCAATTTTAAAATCCAAGTTGTAGAACTCTTCCAATTTCCAAATTGAAAATTTTGACAAAAAGAGACTAATTGTAGAATTCTAGGCTAAAAAGTTAATTTTTTTGCCATTAACTTTTGCTACCATGTTGACTTTTGGTTATGACTTTTAAAACCAACCTCTTTTTTCATCCAAATATGATCAGTGACTATTCTAATCCTCTCAGGAGACCTATATCAATCAACTATTGACATCCTCAGACTTTCGAGACCCGAGTCCTAGTTTTCCAAATCTAACATTTACCCCTTAAATCGGACAATTAAATTCGATGCCTTATTATATTAAACTAAGCTCATAGGGCCAAAACAAAACCTTAATTGGACTTTTCTATCATATCTAACTCATCCTTAAGGATCCAAGCCTAAAAAATTCTATCTAACCCTTAAAACTAGGAAAATATCACTTAGAGACCCGAACAAAATAGGGTATCTATAGCTCATAATTTCAGTTTTACTTCCAAAAGTAGTGTGAATGACTACTACTCAAAATAGCATCAATAAGAAACTGACAATTCAATTATAACCTAAAAATTTATCTAATAAGCTAGGTACGAAAGCACAGCAATAAGGATAAATGAAAGCTATCACTAGATTAACAACAATATCATTGTATCCTACTCCAAATATCACATCACCAAGACTTATCAAATTTTGCAAATATAAAGAATTTTCTTGCTCTTTTATACAAAAACACCAAGTTGCAATGGTAAGTAATTCTTGAAACTCAAATTTCCCATAAATTCACATTAAATCTAAAAACAATCTAACCAAAACATAAATGTTATATAATGTGATATCATCTAAGTCTAAATTAAAAAAAAAAAAAAACACCATAATACCAACATTTATTCTACCGATGAATATTAAGAATATTGTTGGCTTTACTCTACTCCTTTAACAATCCTTCAGTCGCATACTTACTTAAAACCTCTATCTTCTTCTTTGTGACAACCATCTTTTCAATCTCCTTCTCATCAGGCAGTGGCATATGCATAACAAACTCTCTCTTTATCTTTTCTCTCCTTCTCTCTCTACCTCTTTTCCTTTTCCACAGCATCCTCATTTTCTTCAGACGACACCTTCGTGGCAACTTCTATAGTAACCACCACCTTCGCCCCTTGCCTTACCTCTTTCCTAATTTTCTCTATTCATTTTTAGCTTCAGCCCTTATTTTTGCCTTTATTGGCCCTTCCATTCTAGCCAAAACCTTATCCTCTTTATCTTTATACTCATAATAAGTCACATCAATCCTCTTATAAATATCATATCTAGTTCTCCTTTTGTGCAACTTCGATGGCTTCTTAAACAACTTTCTAACTCCCAACAATTTTTTCATCGCTCTAAAATACCTATACCTAGGCCCACATTTGCTAGGGTTCGAAACATCCAATATATTCCCTTTTAAATTTGTCATTTTAGGGACGTGTTTGGAGCAATGCAGACTGCCAAATTCAATGATACACTGCTCTCAATGTGACTTCTCATGGATAAGCTTGTTAATTTCGTCATTAAGGTTATGGAGTTGATGTTCTCCGAGGCCTTCATTTTGAACCTGGATGATTTACTGACACCATTTGTCAACCTCGGCGAGATTGTGGCACTCGAAAGCAAGGAAAGGACGGTGTTCTTTGGGTTTCATTTTTTCCTTAGCTTTTTGGGCTATGAATCGTTTGGGCAACGACTGGGCTTTCTCTTCGTTTCGAGCCATTTTTTTTCAATTGGGATGTCGAAGCCAAGAGGTAGGTTTTCTAGAAGGTTTAACAACCAAAAGTGAGAGTTAAACCCTAGAAAATTGAATTTGACTTTGAGTTAAGTTCAACTTCCTTACTTAAGTTTAGACCTAACAATTTTATTTGTTTAATATGTTTGGTAGGTTGGCTTAATTTGAGTGTTTAGATTTTTGTGTTGATGCATTTCAATTTAAATCATATTTGGTTCGGATTGTTTTGTGTTCAAGTCAATTGAGTTTAACATTGAGACTAATCGGGTTTAGTCATTTTGGTCAATTGGATTTGGCAATCAAATTATACAAATTTAGATCATTTTGGTTCAATTTGTCAATTTTAAATTCTATAAGATTAAACTTAACAAGCTATTTGATCAAGACAGATTTGATTAAAATTTTATTGAAATATAAAAATAATAAATAATATTTAAAAATAAATGTAGAAATGATACTTTTTAATCAAAATAAATATATTTGACTCAAAATTTGGATTTTTTGCACAATTGAATAATTTTTCAAATTCGAATTTATATTTTACTCAAATACGTGTCAACAGTTACCACTTTTGGCAAATATTACTAACAATCCTCTATCTCAAATAAGTTTTTATTTATTGAAAGATAAATGATAAAAAATGTATATTTTTAGTATATAAATTTTGGGTATGAATTATATATATATATATATATGCACGTTGGTTCAATCTAAAAATTTGAATTTGTGTAGCAATTGAAGCCAAAATACTATAAAGATCTGATATGTAATTCAAAATTTGAAAGTAATTTTAAAATTCAATAAAATTAAAAGACCTAAAAGATGGACTTTAAATTGGCTTAATGAAAAGAAATTTAACTATAAATTTATGAAATTGATTTTAGTTTTTAGTTTTAGGTTTGAATTCAACATATTTAAATTAAGAATTGTAGAGTTAATTTGACAATCAAAAGCAATTTAATTCAAATTAAAAGATATATTAAAGATTTTAAACAAAATTAGGTGTTTATATAATAAACAAATCATTATAATAATACACAATGTTACATATATTAATGATCTATTTTTATATACTTTTAGAAAATCACAAGATAAAATTGAAGAGAATTATAAATGAGACATTTACCTGAAAATATATATATATATATATATAATTATAACAATAAGAGATTATATAATTTAAATTAAATTACAAGATATTATATTATAACGTATTAAATAAATTATTACGATAAAATACAAATATCATTATTAATAATATATTTTATGAACTTTGTTCTAAATTGCATGAGAATAGATTATACTTTAAAAAAAAATACTTTTATTTTGAGTGATATGTATAATATAAGGATGCTCTAAGATTAACAATTCAAAAAATTCTAACTAACCACGTGGTTAAATGAATTGTCATAATAGTATTACGATAAACTTATGTATTTTACATACAATACAGAGAAGATAACAAATATAAGATAAATTTTTACGTACTAAATAATAATTTCATACTTTTATTATTTATAACGTCCTTAATCAAATGAGTGTCATGAGAAGTGATACTAATTCAATTAAAAAAATTACATAGAGATAAAAAATAAAAACATAAATTAAGGATATTTTTGTGATGATATAAATTAGGCATCATAGAAGTTAGCACCCTACAACAATTTTTTCTATAATGAAGGCATCATGTTACCTTAGTTATAGTTTTATTAAATTAATTTAAACTATGATAAACAAAAAATTATTTAAATGAAGAATCAAAGAGTTTTTAGTTTTCATAAATAAAGTTCATAGAATATTTTATACTCTCGTAAGATATATTAAAAATATTAATTGAAAAAAAATAAAAAATATGACAAATTCTTAACGCTAGTTATAATTATAAAAAAATTCAATTTTGTTCCAACTTATATAAAGTAATTTAAACTTATGATAGCAATTCAAAAAATTAAAACTAATCATATGTTACAAAATTATCATAGTAGTGTAATTATAGATTCTAGATAGTGCATACACATATATAATTATTTCTTTTTTTTATATATATAGATAAGAGAATAAAAATAGGAATGTGATCAATCTACACATACCAAATGATATTTGTATACATTTATCACAATCCAAAATAGTAATTACAAATTATGAAATCAAAACGAATTAATAATTTAAATTTTTATTTAAATTTTTATTAATTTAATGTTTTTAAATGAAAATTATACTCCAAGTTCAAGTAATTTTGCCGTTTGAGTTTTTATGGATTTAGGTCATTTCGAGTTCAAATCTTTTTCGGATTTGAGTCAACTGGTTTTGAATTATTGATTTTCTAATCAAATCGAATTAGACATAGATTCGAACAAATTGAATTCAGTTTTTTGGATTTACATTCAGATTAATTGATTTCAAATTATTATTTTTTAATCAAATCGAGCTTAAATTCGAACGTTGGTCGAAATTTGAGTTAGGATTGACAGGTTTGCTTGAGTCGTAAACCCAACCTAAGACAATCAAGCTTGATTACTTTTGAGCCGTATGCAAGCACAAAAAATTTTGATAGAGTTTTGACTTTGTATTTACTTCACTGATTTGAATGAAAAAAAAAAAAAACCGGATATGGGTAGTTTGTAAGCCATAGTTAAAGATTATATAAGTAAAAATTTAAGACAGTTTTTTTCTTTTTCTTTTTACATTTAATGTATTAATTGAATTAAAAAATTAATACATTAATTATATTATTTTATATATTAGATAGAATTAGTTAATACTAATTAAGATTTTTCATAAAAAGATACTATAAATACAGAACAAGCTAAAAGATAAATATTGGAACAATAAATGCTGAAAGATAGAGATAAACATTACCATAAAAACTAATTTCATTTTGGTTTTTGAAACTTTTTTCTTTTATATATAAATTTTAACAACTCTTTATTTATACCAAACCAATAGAATATATAAAATTCTAATTGGTTTCCTTGTGAGCTCTCCGACTGCCAATTAATCCACACTTTCTTTCCATCTTCGTTGGCGTGGATCTTGGCGGAAACTACTTCTTTATGCATGCATCTTCATTCTCTTTCTTTTGTCACTTGTCCTGTGCCTTCAAGTCATTATATATCTAGTATGTCTTTTACCTTGATGCAAAATCAAATATAAAAAAATAAGAATAAAAAGAAGAACAATATTAAAACAATTAATGTTAATTATGGTTCATATTAATTAGCACTTCTCCTTGACCAACATACACCAAAGGGGAAATAAATAAGCTAGGATTGGTGTTTCATCTTTTATATTGTCCAATTTTTTTAGTTTGAAAAAAAAAAATCAATTCCCATCTTTTTAAACATTATTATATTATTAAATCTTTAACAAATCAAATAATTAAAATTTTTTGAAAATAAATATAAATAACTTAATTTCTAACGAGGTATAACGGTGTACAAATACAAATATAAGTAGAAAAAATACGCAATATTATTAAGTAAAATACTTGTTGCCCGCATTTTTTATTGGCCGCGCGCAAAGTACTTTAGCAAAACGGAGAACGAGTATATTTTTATGTATATAACATGAGGCATGCAAGACACATACTTACAGTACAGATGTTCGGCGCCTTTAAGGTTTATTAATTAGTGAGGATTCTAAGGTGGGCAGTAGTCATAGTCATATTCACGGTCAGGGGCAGGGTAGCGACATGGCGGGCAATCACAATGACGATGAGAGGGGTCGCAGTGATGACGAGGAGGACGGCATCGTCGTGGTGGTGGTGGTGGAAGCTTTGGAGGAGGTGGTGATGGAAGGTTTGCAGTAGGTGGTGGTGCAGCCTTCGCAATAGGTGGTGGTGGTGGTGGAAGGTTTGGAGTAGGAGTAGGTAGTTGTGGTGGTGGAAGTTTTGGAGTAGGTAGTGGTGGAGCCTTTGGAATAGGAGGTGGAGACATTTCAGTGGGCGGATGTGGAGTGAATGGAAGAGGTGGCAGCGGCGGCGGTGATCTTGGTATAGGTTTATATATGAGAGGGGGTCCTAACTGACGTGGAGGCAGGATGCGTCCATATCTGGTATAAGGTGGACAGTAAAGATGGTTTGAAGCAGAGGCAGAGGGAAACACAGCAACATAATCAACAACAACAACAGCAACTACTACAACCACTAAAAGACTACATGTTTTATTTCCTCCCTGTCTTTCCATATTAATTCACTGCAATTAAGTTTAGGTGGTAAAGTGCTCATATATAGACAAATCCTGGGCTCTGCTTCTGTTTATTTTGTGGATAGTTTATACTACTATGCTTAAATAAAGATCCTAACATAATTGTACGTATTGCTAGTTATTTTACTATTTCAAGTTTTTTTTTTATGATATTATTTGTTATGTCTATAATAACGTAATTCAAAATGCATTGGTGGCCATAATTCAAATGGTGTGCAACAGTCATCTTCAATATCAAAGTGGAATTTACAATCGATCAAAGTCTTCTTTGTTGAAAAAACCCGAAAATCAAGTGGCAGTGATGATGATGGTGATGGTGATGGTGAGCGTGGCGGCCATCTTTAATTGTCATCCAACAAGAAGGATAGACATTGGCTTATGCAGTTAAAGCCTACTGTTTCTCGAGTATTGAGGCTTCCATTATACATCGGTGGAGTTCGTGGGAAATGATTACTAGTCTCATTTACAAACAATTAGGATTTTGACCATGGCCACAACCGCAACCTTTTCTTCAAAGAACATCTTCTATGTCTGCTGAGGAATGTTTGTCATGCCTTGCTCCGTGCTTCGTGCCTCTCCCAAAGTCGTTCCTGATTTTTTTTAATTTAATCTTTAACATACTTTTATTAAGTTTTTTTGTCAATATTCATTTGAAAAGTACACGGTATAATTTCTATTACAAAAGTATTTTAATAAATCAATAATTAATATAAACTGTATGTAATCATATTAGAAAAAAATATTATTATAAAAAATAAAAATCAATCTTAAGTGTAAAATTTTCTGTTCAAAGCTCAACTCATTTTATAGACTTTATTTTTTTACTTAAATTCATTTATCGAACTTAATATTTTTATCTAAATCATTTTAAAATATCAAACGAACTTTTAAATTTGAACAAATAATTTAATCATTAAATAAGTATACCTATTAATCTTATTAGTTATTCAAATTTAATTGTTTAAATAAAGAGACCAAGTTGGCAGTAAAGCCTTCTTTTCAAATCAACCCTAACCAAATCGGGTTAAATTAGCGAAATCTTTGAATCACCTAAATTCGATGTTTTTGAATATAACAAAAAAATAATTAAAATTATATATGATATAACAAAACAACATAAAAATAATTTAATTTCATAAACATGTCAATTCATATATATATATATATATATGAATAAACTAATTATCAGATCTAATCACAGGTTCAATTGATCCAATCAAATTTATAACAAATATTAAATATATAATTTTGATATTAAATAAATATTAAATATAATGATTAATTAATAAAAAATATATTTAACTTAATGATGAAGTTTTTAAATATTTGACTACAAAGTTAAAAGATTCAAATTATAAAAAAATAACAAAGTTAACAAAAAACAACAGTTTTTTACTGGCCAATCATTTACCGTTCACCAGATTCCTAATTTTTTTTTAATAATATTTTTATATCTACTTGATCGGATAGATTCCTAAATTTTTTATATTTTTATATGTTCATTGAATTTTGGTTAGACCCAACTGATCAGTCCAATTTTTTCCACATTGACCCTAACCTCATCCAATAACATTACACCATGTCCGGCTGAAATTTCACAGAAACAACAAGAGATGCATCAGCATCAAACGGTGTTAAATCCCGAATGTAACAAAGCAAAAACAAAACGTTAAAAAAGAATTTTTGTTTGTCGAAGACCATCGGCATTTTGGGGGGGGGCTTCATTTACACATTTGAAGCATCATTAGAAAGGTGTTGGATGTCTGGTGGAGTTAGGACATGAAAGATTTTTCTTCAACTCAACAAAATCATCATCCCAAATACAAACCAAACCAAACCAAACCAAACCACCACCAAATCGAGATTCAACAGCAAATTCAGTCGGGGAAACAACTTATCCAGGAGCATAAATAATTTCCCCTTAGATTAGTACACTATGTATAAATAAATAACTAAAGAAGTGTCAACGGACTGAGATTTCCTTTCAAGTATACTGGTCAGCCAATTACATCGGTTTCTTTTCAACTCTGACACTCAGGCTATTGCACATCCAGTCTTAGAGCAGACAACCGACAGTGCAATGCTTCATATCCCTATGTTACATAAACTTTCTTCATTTTTCTTAAAGTACCCATATTCTATACGTGTTCGATACGCATTCGTATGTAGATAAGGGATTAAAATCCTCTAAATATATGACAAAACTTTTAAAATATTAAATATTCTTGGGCTGGACACATTTTTTATCAGATGCAACATAGCTTCACTTCTCTGTGTTGCTGCACGCACCATTACCTGGCGACAGACAGTTAAAATCCGACCAGTTGCTAAAAGAGGTGGAAAATTTCGTTGCAGCTCAAAAGCTTGTCTAGGTACCAAGTGCTAGCAAATTTTTTTTTTTTGGGGGGGTTGGGGCGGGGGGGCAAAATTCCTTATTGATTAACTAAGATGGGAGATTCAATTTCATCTCCACTAGTGATTAAATATTATGAGATAAGAATATGACTATTAACTTATTGTGAATACACACAAAACACAAAAGGTCAAGAAAATAAGAAGTTGATAATAGAAATCCAATCATTGCCGACTGTTTCACCTTGCACAAGAAAATTCTAAAGCTTCCGCACAGACTACGCAGCAAAAACTAAGTAAAGTTCAATACAACCTTACTAGGCTTTTTAAGGCAGAAATACAGCAAAAAACAAAAGCATTGATTTGAGCCATCAGATTATTGTACGCAAGTCCTGAAAGATGTAACTGTAAGTTGCCTATGCTTGGATTACAACACATCATGACGAAGGCAGTTTCAATGTTGAACCAGAAAATAGGACATTAATCAGTTTTCACAAATCCATTCTCAGGTACCTAAGATTGAGATTTTTTTGAATACCTTGAGACCCTTTGCCACCAGAAAAATCACACTACACCACAGCTATAATTGATCATCAGTTTAATAAGTGCAGACAGGCCCTGCCTGCTGCAGCCACAAAAGATTCTAGAGTAAGAAAAAGAAGTATTCATTAAACCATCTAAGTTACAAATTGTAAAGCCACAAGAATACCAAGGAGGCATAGAAATTGGCAAGGTTGTCGATACAGGAACAGTAAGGAAAGTTGCCAGCTTGCAATTAATGTATCACGTAAATATACTTTTGAGTTTGAAGATACTTTAACATCAAAGACATACTTTCTAGACCGATTCTTTCTATACACCAAAATATATCCTACTCATAAATGTATGTATGATGTTTTGATTGTTAACTACATTTAGCAAATTTTTACTATCAGATAATAGTATATATCTAATTCACACACACACACACACAGAAAAAAGGATATTCAAATATATCCAAAATTGGAAAACAGATTGAACAAGAAGATGCCAATACTACACTAATTTAAGTCGCCAACATGCTGAACTTTAAGGACCAAAAACAGAAGCCCTCATCAAGACTAAGCCACAGCAGGAAACACAATTTGTATAACATAACTTGATCACAAATATTGCTGTCTTTGCCAATACAAGGAGCAGTTATCCAACAACGTACTTTTTCAATAAGATCATCTTATATCCTAAACAACATTGTCGAAAAAAATTTCAAACAAGCTATCAAGTACTCTAAGTAATGGAACATCTTTTATTCAAAATCAGTCACAAATGGCATACTTATAGCCTTAGGATGCCACGCAGGCAGGGCCTTTCTTTCACAAACTTTTGTTTTAAATGGTAGCAAGTAAAAAAAAAAAAAAAAGCAACCAGTGCCACATCAATTCTATCCTATGGTTCTACCTTCAATATATCAATTTCAAGTCCAGAGATTAGTCAATGTTAGTGCCGTAAAAGAAACTCTTATTTTTATCAGTTTGAGTAAAATTTGAAAATGAAATCGTCCAACCATTCTGATCCAACCCAAAATGTTTTCTAAGTAAGGTCAATTTTAACTATCAAACCAATCAGGATGGTAAAGTGATGCATAACAATATCAAACCGACAAACCTAATTCATATTTGGCATTTAAGTTTTAATTGAATTTAATTCAACCCCCCCAAAAGATTTTCATATACGTTCACTCAAAAATGAATTTCAATAAGAAAAACCAGCATTTATTTAAAACATCTAACAATTCGTCAAGAACCCAATTCATAAATTTAAAATTGAAGCACTTTAAATATTAAAAAAAAGGGGGAAAAATTACCTTCCACCTCAACTTCACCTAAGCTTCTGCTTCACAGAACTTTTCTTAGCCGCTTCCTTAACCTTCTCAATGTACCCTTCAATAGGGGGAGTCAAAGTCGCCATGAATCGATTTGCAGGAAATGGGGTCAAATCCGGTACCATAGCCGCCTCCTTAAGCTTCTCGGGCAACGCTTCAATAGCCTCCTTTTTCATTCTCAACAAATTAGTCTCAGCAGCCTGCCTGGCCCTATGCTTCCTCATCAAGACCCGACTATACTCCTTAGCCAATCTCCGGCCATCCTCCACCGTCAGCTCATATTTAGGTATCTTATCAGCATCAACAAGGCCCAACGTAATCAAATCCAGCCCAGGAGTTCCCATTATCATAGGCTCGTCAGGAACTCCCATCGCTTTTCTTCCTCCTTTCTTCAAAATCTCCATTTCCCGTTGCCGTTCTTTGCTTATTAATCCCAATTTTTCCCGTTCGGCTTCGCGGGCTCGCTCTTTCGGTGAGAGGTGACGGACCGGCGTGGGTGCATTGAGGCATTGGTCGTAAAGTCTTTGCTTCTCGTCAGGGATTCGGCCACCTTTTGGGACGGAATCGTCGGCAGCAGCGCCGCCTTTGCCTTTTTTAGTGGAGATTTTGGAGCGCTTTAAAGGTTGGCCGGCTTTGAGTTTGGATTTGCCTTTGGCGGTTCCGCTGACGGTGCAACGTTGGAGGAGTTGATGACTCAGAGTTGTTAGAGGTTTTGGGTTTTTGAGGATTCGGATCATGGTATTTCTAGTTTAAGGGTTTTATCAGAGAAATCGAAGAAGCAATAACACTGCCTTCGTTATTTTTTGTGGTTTGAAAAAAAGGACAGAACTGAGGTTTAGGGTTTATACGGAACAGACTCCGGCTGAAGTTGTTGATAATAAACTCAGATATATATATATATATATATAATTAATTTTTATGTCACAAAACTATTTAGAATTAATAATCATAATTTTAAAAAATTAATTGATGAAATATTAAAAAGAATATTTCTTATAAGAAATTTTTTTATTTTATAAATAAATAATATTATATTATATATTTAATAGAAATATTCATGTGCTTATACATTTATATTTATATATATTTAAGTTTTTAATTGATTTTAGTAGCTCAAATTTAAAATAAAAATAAATTAAACATTTAAACACGTGCAATATTTTTACCTAAATTTATTATTTAGTTTTGCGTAAAAGTAAAAATTTTAATTTTGTGAAGTTAATATTTTAATCTTACACTTTAAAAATTTTCGTAAATAAAAAATTTAATTAATAATATTAAAAAAATTTAAATTTGATTCAATAACTATCGAGTCAAATTCGAGTTCAAATAAATTGAGCCATCTGTAGAGTTAAATTCAAACGTTTTAATATTCAATTCGAATAGCTCACGAACTTACTCAAATTTTTTATTTACAATATATATTTTTAATATTAATTTACTCTTTTACCCTTACTATATATACTTCAAAATTTATTTTTTCCTTTCCTCTAAACGGCACCTCTCTTCTTTGTATCATATTACTCTCATCATCCTCTCCCAAAATCAAATCCTTCTTTCTTTGTTTTATCTTCTTCTTCTTAACGGTTTCTTGCTGCTTTAGTTCACATTCCATTTATTTGAATTTAGGTTTTTAACTCAAAAGAAAAAACTATTGTTTTCAAATTTCCAGCTTTCTTCCACCATTTCAGCAAAGCCCTAGTCAAAGCCAAGCTATTGTTTTCTTTGTTTCTCTTTCTTAGCTTTTTCTTTTTTTTTTTTCCAAGTTCTTTGAATAAAGGAAAAAATGCAGCTTCAATTGCTCTTATTTTCTATAATAGGATTTTATGTTTAAGTTCAATAATGTGTATTTGTTTGATATTTTTATCTTTATGTTTAAAAAAATAGATTTGATTGTTGCGATAAGTTTTTACTTTTTATATTTTAACATTATATGATTTTAAAAAAATTAATATTTAAATAAAAAATTTATACATAAAATAAATTTTCATTCGATTTTGATTATGTAATTTAATAAATAAATTTAATCGAATTAAATCTGAATAAGTCATTTTAATCTCTAATCTAGGTTAAACTAACGAAACGATGTTTGATCGAATTCAAGCAAATTTTGAGCTTCGAATCGCGTTCTAACTTCTCACTTTTGGACTCGACTCGGCTCGACAACCGAAACAAAAATTCGAAAGAAAGAAAATGGACAGGAAAGCAGTGGTTTTTTCACTCAGAAACAACCCGTCTATTTGCTTTATCCAAAATCAAAACCTCCATCCGAACTTAGATTTCTCACTGTTAGATGCTCCCTCCCTCTCTCCAGTGACGGTGCCGCCATTGGTAACCTCCTTTTTTTTTTTTAATTCTGTTCATTCTAAATTCTATCTATTTTATTTTCCTTTATTGTTTGAAATGATGTGGAAACATCTTTGGCGGTTTGGTTTTAGGGTCGGCAGAGAGGCCATGGAAGGTAGCGGATGCTTGGCTGGTTCTTGAAGATGGTTCTATTTGGACTGTTATATCTTTTGGTGCCTCTGGAACCCAAGTCGGTGAAGTGGTTTTCAACACTTCTTTAACTAGGTAAGATATGATTTAGTGTTTTTGAATTTTAGTTTCTCTTCGGAATTTAAACTAATAACGAAAGTTTTATTTCTTGTTTGATGGGTAACCTGGGGGTTTTGAACCGTGGAATGCTGAAATAAGGTGAGATTGGATATATTTAGAGTTTTAGTATAATTTTGATTTTGAAACTGTGTTCAATAGGATCATATAGTGCTTGCATATAATGGAATCATTGAAGTTACATTCTTTCTTCTTCTTCTTCTTCTTCTTCTTCTAATTCATTATTGTTTTTAATTTGGACCGACCCTCGAGGGATCGTTTGACAGTCATCATTTCTTTTGTAGTGTAATTGTAGACTCTCTTATCTGTTATGTATCTTTGTTTCGTCTCCTTACTGTAGAGTAAAATATGTGAACTTTGGAAAATCAAGTTTATTAGCCGTATGCATAGTCTAGTTCATAGCCAAAATGTAATTCTTGCAGGTAACAGGAGATTTTAACAGACCCCAGTTACGCTTGTCAGTTTGTTCTGATGACCAATCCGCATATTGGCAATATTGGAGTGAATTTCGGTAAGTGAATTTTACCTTTCGGATTATTGCAATTCTGACTTACCGAAAAACATAGATGATCTGATGTTGATGAATACCCTATCAGATGATGATGAATCAAAACAGTGCTTTCTTGCTGGTTTGGTGATCAGAAGTCTAAGTACTAAGTAAATTTTCTCCTCATTTTAATTTCTTATATTTGCAGTTTACAGCTGTGACACAAAAGGTTTGATTATTTGTTTATCAAACTTTATTTTATGTTTTGCAGTACTTCAAATTGGAGATGTTGAGAAAACCTTGGTGATTATTTAACAGAAAGAAATATTAAAGGGATTTGTAAGTTGTATATATGGCACTGAATATCTATTTAGTAGACTGTGTAACGTTAGATGACATACTGATAACTAATATTTTCATTCTTTGGGCATAACTTCTGACCTGCTTTTATCTTGATGCCTTCCTATGATGGTTGATGTTGCACATGAGCGATAACTCGCAGATTGAGGCAATATGGAAGTCTTCTTGTGGTTTTGAGCACAGAACAATCTAAAAGTGAAGAAGAACTCTTTGGAAATGTCATCATAGGTAAGAATAGATGTATCATATTTGAAAGTTATGGGAACTTGTAAAAGGATAGGATTAGTTTTAGCCCTATTATTTGTCTTTATTTTGCTGGTATTGATTTAATAATCGGCGTTACCTGCAATACCCTTTTATGAGTGGATTGATAAAACAAAATCAGAATAGGACTTCAACATCAAGGCCACTGTTGTTCCATCCTGGTGGCCAGCAGCTGAAACCCTTAAGATGAACAGAGATGGAATTCTTTTCAGCAATGTTCCAGGAGATCCATCTGCTGTTCCATATGCTGTTGATATAGTCAAGGAAGCTCTGGGAAAAGTTCCTGTTTTTGGAATTAGCATGGGCTATCAGTTACTTGGGCAGGCCTTGAGTGGTAAAACCTTAAAGATGAAATTTGGTTACCGTGGAGGGAATCATCCTGTTCGCAACATTTGTAATGGTCATGTTGAGATTAGTGCTCAGGTGTGTTTAGGGTAGCCAAAAGTGTTTCCATTGAATAATTAGTTCACATATACATCCCTTTGTATGCATGTATAGTGTTATCAGCATGGTTTAAATTTTTACTTTGAAATGAACAGCCTTACTCCACTCAACCCCCAGAAATGAAAAAGAAAAGTTTTGATATATTTGCTGAATACTGCAGATCTTATTTATATATTTATTAACAATGTTTTGGATTGTGGTATTTATAAGTTTGGATGTAATTCTGCTTGGTCATTCGTCTCAGGTGTGTTTATAGTTGCAGTAATCTCTCGGGTTGTGTTCTCAGCTTTGAATATATGATCTGGCAGAATCACATTTATGTAGTTGATCCTGCATCACTCCCTGAGGGTATACAAGTGACTCATATTAATCCTAAGGACGGAACCTGTGCTGGTCTTGTGCATCCTGCTTTGAATATTATGTCTCTTTAGTGCCATCCTGAAGCATCTCCTGGACCTCATGACTCTTGACTACGGTGAGAAATTATTTCCTAAACCTAATTTTTACAAATTGATTTTAGTATTTCACTACTTTTCAACAAAGATTGCAGATTGACGTGTTTGTAAATGAAGTTTCTTTTCCTAGGTCTAAGTTGTTTCTTGCTACAGCTTTTAGAGAATGCATAGAGCTTATGAAGTCAACAAAACAAGCTGCTTGAACGAATCTGTAATATCCGATGCCATTTTCGGGAACTTTCTGGTCCTTATTTATGCCCTGGGTTACACTCACGTGATAAGGAGAATGCATATTTCAAATTATATGCGTTGGCAGCGTTCATTCAGAAGGATTCTGGAGGCAATCTGAAGATAAACAGGGTGTAGCTGCCAGAGCCCAGAAATATGCATGTTCCCGTCAGTAACTCAAAATCCTCCGTTGAAACCTTAATTATTCATTATATATATATATGTGTGTGTGTGTGTGTATAAAATATAGCCCATTAGACCAAAAAAAAAAAAAAAAACAATGCCTTTCAGTATTATGTGATTAAGAATAATTAGTTCATCTGATTTTGTCATTTTCATCATCTATAAGTAGTTTCTTGTTCATGATTCTTGTCTATAGAAATGAGCAATTATGATAATTATTATCATACTGAATATTTTCTTTTAGTATTTATGGCCCACCCTTTAAGCAGCGTAATAAAAGCGATAATCAAAAGAAGCTAATAAATTCTAATTGACAAAAGCAATTAAGTATTTATGATACGATATAAAGTAAAATAAGCAATTATTTCACATAAACAAATCATTAAGCAGAGAAAATTCGTAACAATTTTAGGTCCGTGTCACCATTTAATCAATTGCCAAACTAATGTATTCATTAAGCATTGTTCAGCTAAATTTACTAATTCATAATAAATATGGATAGAAAATAAATGTTACTGAAATAAAACACCACACATAACAAAATTTAAAAGTTATAAATTATCAATATTTACAGGTAGAAATACAATTAGATTCATAAATTGATCATAAAAATCTATAACATTTGTGTGGCAATTTTATGAGGGGAAGAATATAATTAACCTTTCAGGTACGATGAATGTCGGAGAATGAATTGAAGTTGCTGAGTTAAGGAAGAATGTACTTAATTTCGAACATGACTGAGGAGAAACTATTATACAGGCTGTTCCTATCATGTGAGTTATAAATCCGACAAAAAATGTGAGTGATTGGCTTCCTCCCTATTTTATAAGTTCAAAATGGTGATGGGATGTCTTATCTGCCATATTTCATGAAAGGATTAGCAGTTGATGTACCCAGAGTTCAGAAAAGAAATGTATAATTACTTCAGCAAAGCAGATGGAATAACCAATGAAGGATGCTGCTAGAGATGTGTCACTCAAAACTGATGAACCCTCTCTATAGATCGAACCATGTTCACTCAGTATTAAACATGCTAATCTTTCGAAAATCCTGAGCATCAATGTGGAGCTGCTTCATCATCTAACAGGTTCCAAAAAGAAGCTGAACACTGAGCCATCCTGAGAAGAATAATCGCAATGAGATGTCTGCAATACAAGGGCAACGAGCAAAAGTTTCAGACAGATTAGAAAAAGTGAAGAAATTTCGATGAGTAGGTTTGAACTAGTGATATCACTTCTGTTTTCTCACTTTATACTCGCAAACATTAAAAAGTTGTTCCTATAGTAGGAAGATTGTGGTTCTCTAATGTGTCTCTAAAAGAATGAACGTAATTATAGTTCTCCAGATGTGTCTCCTATGAAGGTGCTTAATTTTTAAGAACCAATCTTAAAAATCATTTACTTAATTAACTCCATGTTTGGCTCTTGACCAGATAAGAAAGAAATGAAAAGAAAATTGTATATTTTCGCACTCTGGGGTCAAATATCAGTAGAGAAGAAAATGAGAATATGATAATCCCCCAAAACATAGACTCAAATATGCACATGCTTCTTTTCACAAGTTTATTTGTGTTACGAAGACATTACAGGATGAACATAAATGTCAGGCAAGATAGAATTGATGGCAGGGGAAAGCAGTAACATCCTGAATGCACTGCTGTATGTTTCCCGGACCTATTCATTCAAGCCCTTATCTGCCCCTGAACCATAACAGTAAAACACAAACTAATGGTGCTCTAAATCCTATCTAAAGAATTCAAGAGGAAGCAGTGTTGTCAACATTGACAATTATTCTTGATTATAAAAGACATGGCAAGCCAAGTAAGATGTCATCATCTTTCTTCTCTTGATGTTCTTGTTCCTCTTCATGCTGCTTTTCTTTGTTGTGTGTTGGATATATATTTTTTTAAACGGGCTAGTAAATCCATAAATCCTACGACTCGCAAGGGGAGAAGAAGTACCAAAACTATCGTGATAGTGCAAAACATATCTTAATTTGATTAGAGAAGTTCTGGCATTGTATAAAGTGGTGCTAAAATTCTCAAATATAAAGTGTGCTATAGATTTACCAACAGGACACCTGAATCAGAATTATATCGAAGAATGATAACTAGCACCCAAACAATTTGACAAAGTGGCACATTTCTATCCAATTCGGTGTAAGTGTAAGCCCATTGATTGCTCCTTTTGACATATATAAGACCAACGGAGCTAATCTACTGTTAATACTATTTTTCTTCTCTTCTTTGACATCCCAAATAATATCACCAGACTATTGAAAATGTTACACAAAAAGCTTTAACCCACCAATTTCATTACAAATAAGAAAAAATTAACAGTACATCACCAGAATGATTAAATAAACTTCGTCCTCTTTGGAAACCAAAGGTAACGTACTGAATTATTTAACAAACATTTCCCTTTTTGTCCAAGTGGATATGTCCTTGGCAGCAAGTTCATCATTAGATTAATAATTCATCAGTGGCTGAGTTTTAGCAAGAGGTACTTCGATTGTTGTATGGATTGCTAGAAAGGCCCAAAGATTTTAATATTCATTCGGATTATTGGGACTCAAAATTAATCTTTGTGTTATATTAGTTGAGTCCTATTCGTAAGTCTAATGTTTTAAGAATCCTAGCCCACCAAGTGGGCCAAGTTCGCAATTGTTTATTATTCCTATTAATACCGCCAAACCTGGTAGAGTTGATCTTAACAAAGATTCAAGTTCTTAAGAATTCTTGGAGAATTTGTGATGGTGATTGAGTTTTCCTCCCTTCTTTTTCTCTTTTGCTACATGCTTCTACGGCGATTGTTCACAGACTTGCTCAAGTCTAATCGTACTGCTACCAGAAAATTTCAGCATTCCCCCTACTTTTAAGCCCTCTTTTGAGATCAGATATAAAATGAATTAGTCCTTTCAGTCTGAAACCTAACATTAATTCACCACAAAACCCTAAACTTATATAAAGGCATTTCAAGGTTTAGTCGCTGTATACCCTAAGTGGACTGACAGCCCCCAATATCTCCTACATCTTATTTACATTTAGAATTCAAAGAAGATTAAAATGTTGAACAATGGACTAAAAAAGCAATTTTAGAAATGCATTTAATACTTCAAAATGCTCTTTTCAAGGATATTGAACTAATGCAAAAATTTTTTTATTATAATTTGATGAATCTATTCACAAAGCAATAAAATTAATAATAAGAAAATGATTTTAACTTATAGAGTTTCCTCCTAAAAATACCTTGCATTTCTTGTAATCTTATCACCAAGCTGTGTGCTGTTTTCATCTAGCAAATTAATGTCTCTAACCTGAACAATCATGTCACTATTAAGGTGAAAAGCATCATAAAAAGATTAAAAGCATAAAGGGATCCCGTGTCTTTAGAGCCAATTGCAAAAGCAGAATACAAGTAAAATTTACCTGAACTTGCAAGGAATTCATCTATATTCCTCAATTATCAGTGTGCTATTGAATACCAAAACCTCAGGATTGATTAAGGCTTGGGCTGCTTCACATCCTCCAGCTACATGGCAATCGTAAGAGAATTTCAGCATATCAAATCATTCTATGTGCACAAGGACTAATAAGCCATTATAAGCGCATATTTTGAACAATCAAATGTTTAGACAACAATTAAATAAGATAAAAAAGAAACAATGACTTATCCCTTGCATTAGCCAATTTAAACACCATACAAACGTCAAATATTACTTTTTACGTCATCATATAATTCCTAACAGATAAACAGAGAAACCTAAGGGAAGATCACATATAAAAAAAATAATGTAAAGATGATTACGACAAGTTCATACCAATTGCTAATATATCTTCTGCATTGAATCAATGGTCAAGTCTTGAAAAAGCAAAAAACTTCTCGCGTTCTGAGGGAGCTTTCCTTGGCCTGCTACATATTAATGGGACATTTTCAAAGTATAGATAATATAAAAGGCCTCTTATGAGTATTGCTACTCTGCAAGACCAAATACAATAAAAAGCACCCACTGGCATTCTACAATTCAATGTACCTCGAAACATTTCAGTGCACAAATGTTTTAGATAAATCAACCACTTGAGTCACGGAGGTCCTTACTTCTCACAACTCTCTTGGCTTTCAAGATACCCTGGTGCAAAGTGGACATGGTACATGCATCTGGCTGTATGCCCCTATTTGACATTTCGTTAACAAGGGTTACAGCCTTCTCTACATATCCTCTTTTACAATAACCAGATATAAGAGCTGTATATGTCACATTATCAGGTTCTAATCCTGTCTCAATCATTTCATCAAAGATCCTAGTTGCATCCTGAAGGTTGTTTGTCCTACAGTACTGATCAATCAAAACAGTATAGCAAACAACATCGGGTTTTACTCCCATGCACTTCATTTCACTCCAAAAAGTTGAAGCATCCATTATTGTCTTCTCTTTGATTTCTGTAGCATCAGAACTAGAAATAGACCTCAAATTTATTTTTTTATGGCCGTTAAGCAAGACTGTATAAATGATAACATCAGGTTTAATTCCTCTCTCCTTCATATTATTGAAAAGATCCAAGGCTTCCTGAAAAAGCTTCACCCTGCAGTAGCCACTTATCATTATTGTGTAGATAATTAGATCGGGTGCTAGCCCTTTCTCAACCATAATATCAAACAACAGCCGGGCCTTTTTCAAATTTCCTTCCTGACAGAATGCACCAATGAGTTTACTGTACATTAACCTTGTAGGTTCAGCATTCAAAGAGAGCATTACCTTAAGTAACATAAGAGCTTTGTCATTATCACCATCCTCACAAAGACAACTAAGAAGTTTTGAGCAAGAAGCCTTCCTCACCAGAAATCCCTGTTTAGACAGCTTAAGAAATAATTCAAATGCTTCTTTTGTGAGTCTTGCTTCAATATAACCATCGATTAAGGCAACATAATTTTCGAAACACTTTTCTGGCAAACTATCTAAGAAAGCTTCAGCTTCCTTTACCTTACCACCTATACATAGACCTTTAATGATCATGTTGTGTGTGACAGTATTACAGTTCAAACCTTGGGCCTCTATATAATTCAAAAGATTGAAGGCCTCTCGTGCAAGGCCATTTCTAGCTAAGCCCCCAGCAAGGACACTGTAAGAAACAATATCAGGCTTGTGACCGTTCTCCTTCATCTTCTTGAACAAGTTCAATGCATCTTCAACTTTACCTTGAAGACAGTATCCATTGATTAAAGTGTTATAGTTAATAACATTAAGGGAAATCTGTTTACCCTTCATCTCATCAAGCAATTCTACAGCTTCTTCCACTTTACCTGCCTTGCACAGAGCATCAGCCACTACATTATGACAAGCCTCATCAAGAAAAATCCCAATGGCTCTAAACTCCTTAAATTGATTTACAGCTTCAAAATCCAGGCCCATCTGACAAAGGCTTTGAAGAATTAAGGTCACAATCACACAGTTTGTTTTAATACCCTTTGACACCATTTCATCGTGAACGGCCAAAGCTTTTATTATATTCCCACATTTGCAGTATCCTCTTATCAAAGCACCATAAAGAAACACATCCAGAACAAAACCATGCTTTTCTGCCTCAAATAAAACATCTTCAGCTTCTTTCAATTTCATCTCATTACAGAAGCCCTTAATCACAACATAATAAGCGAAGGCATCAAGAGGAATCTTTGCCTCCCTCCATGCTTTAAGCACTTCATAGCCCAAATCTGTTCTACCATGCATACAAAGCCCTTCAATATAAGTTGTGTAAGCAAAGGCAGTCGGTCTAACTTCTGCTTCATCCATCTCTTGAAAAATGCCAACAGCTTCCTCCAAACTGCCCTTTCTGCAAAGTGCCTTAATTAGAATGCCATAAGTATAGTCATTTGGCTTCAATCCAAGTCTCTTCAGCTGTTGATAAATAGCTACAGCCATATCGACTTTCCCGCAATGAATCAAACGATTCATAAGAAAATTACACGCGAATATATGTGGAACAAATCCACGCCTTCCACTTTGAAACAAGATATCAATGGCTTCATCGAACATTTCAACACTAACATATGCCTTCACCAATGCATTGGACAATCGAACCAAAAGGTTCAAGTCTTCTCCCTCATGCCCCTCTGCAATAGCTTCAAACAAATCCATAATTTCAAAATCTAAACACTTCTCTTTCCTAATGATTTCCAACAACATCGAATCCAATTTCCTTTCCAAACCACAGTGACACAATATTCTTACGATAGACGCATATGTACAAACATCATGAGAAAAGCCTTCTTCTTTCAATCGGTTAAAAAATGACAAAGCCTTATCAGGTTGTTTTCTTAAATTGTTCAAAGTTTGAACAACTTCAACTCTATGTAATTCAAGGAACTGCTCACTGTAATGATTCATATTTGGGGTACTGATGATTTCTTGCTCATCGGATGAACTGGATGTCAATTGGGCAAGAGCATAGTGCATCTGCTGGGACACAAATATAATTACGACATTAATTCCTACTTTTTGCTTCTCTACTTAAAAAAAAAAAAATTGCTTTTGGATAAAATATATAAGAACTACAATTAAAAAGGTAATTTTTTTAGAGATCAAAGTGCATGATTTTACTTTCAAATAAAACAATTATATTAGAGTTGGTCACATATTTTAGTTATTTATCCATTTTTAATCAATTATGGTTTTGGTTCTCATTGTTTTACTTTTACTTTATAGCAAAATGCACGCAACAAAATCAACAACTAAGCCGAGCCTAGCCATCAGCCATGAGCCGTCGTGGTAGAATGCCAGACTCTTAGTTCTAATGAAAAATGTTGAATTCCTTGCAGACAAAAAAAAAAAAACCCCTGAGCCGGGCCTAAATTTTTTTTCAATGGCCCTCATAACGTGAAGAAAATGAAATTATAAACAGAAAACGTAGATAGAAATCAAGAAGAGAATACTTCTTTTGTAGCAATAGGAGAGTGAATTGAAAAGTTCCAAAGGGCAAGTCGTGTCTTCCGCAAGGACTGTCCCAACATCTGAAAAAACAAACAAAAAGCATAAATACCCAACAATTAAAATGTTGAAATATTGCCCATAAAAATAAAGAAAAGTAGATGTACCAGAAGGAGAAGAGCTCGGTTGCAGCAGTGGAATTTAACTGAGGAAATTCCTTTAAAAGATAAAATTTTGTATGCCTTGAATAGAAGCGGCTACAAGATGAAGAAGATCGATAGGTTTCTGGGTCCGAAAAAGTGCGGTAGTTTGTAAAGGTTGGCTCATAAGGCACACAGGCAGGCTGGTAGCTTTCAGGGGAAAATTGGGGAAAAAAAAGGAAAAGGAAAAGGAAAAGAAAAGAAAAACTGCAGTGTTAAGGAGGATGACGTTCCCAGGGTTTTCAAAGGGTTTTACAAGAACAAAGACCGTCAACGGCAACGGATTGGTTTATCCCTAAAATGGTTTTTAGAAATTGGGTTTCGATTTAAATTTTTATTATTATCATTTTCATTAGTCTCACCCTGAAATTTTTTAATTTACTAATAAAATTTATATATTTTTCTATTTTTCTATTTTATTTAAATATTAACTTAAGACTTATTTTATTGGTTTTTAAAATTATTTTTAATATGGCAACAAAATACAATGTTAATGGATGATCTAAGATGGGTTTGGGCTTAATTTTCGTAAATGTTAATCCGATAAACTCAATCAATGAATAATTTTACTTTTATATGTGTACAAATATTGGTAAAATAAATTTAATAATTTTAAACATAATCTCAAAATATGACAAGAATATAATTATTTTTTTTCCTTTTTGGCCATCAAAATACATATTTAATAAATATAAAAATTATATAATAAACATGGTTGATATATTTAGGTACAATTAACACAACAGCTTTAATGCATGTATGACATTAAAGTTTAAAATTTTAATATATTAAATTATTTATATTATTTTTATATTTACATATTTAACATAAAAAATTAAAAATACGACGTACATACAAATTACAAAATCTAAATTAAAGACCTTCTATATGAAAATTAGATCTCTTAAAAAGTTATAATCTGGCAAAATTAAAATTCAATCTCAGCAATAATAATTCTTTAATAGAGTTTACAAAGATGACATCTATATTTGCCTTTTCATCATCAAACGAAAATTTTTCATTTTATACATTTCTGTATAACATTAGCATCCCTTCTATATAAAAATTTCAGTGTACCGTCAGATATATTTTGTGTTGGATTTTATGCCCATGAAATCCTTTTTTTTTTATGTTCGACTAAATTATTTGATTAAAAGTTATTCTAACAAGACATATTTAGTACACATTCGTGCTTAAAACTTTAATGCATTTAATAATTTATGTTGACACAAAAAAATGAATTTACCATATCTGCCCGAGGAGCATATGCCATAAAAGTAAGCTGTATAAACAGAAAGAATAAAAGATGTAGCGAGGAAGCAACCATTCGACCATACAATGAAATATTAGTCATCATAAGGGACACAGGGCACCAGACCGGGGCTGGAAAATCTACGATCTATAAATGCAGTCAATGCCCTCCCCCCCCCCCCCTTGGACTCCTACTTAACAATGGCAATTGTTTCCCCAAAACTACCTTCCAAGCTACGTCAATGAAACAAACAGCATCCGTTTGGAGGTGCAGTTTCACCTTCACCACCTAAATTCTGGAATCATCAAGGGACCAACATGAATATTTCTAATGGTTCATGTAATAGTCACAGCTGAGCTGACATATTGTCATTTTGACGCATACATCAACAAGAGAAATCCGCAATTAATGAGAAACCAGTCTTCAATCAACAGATTAAATCAGATGACTCCAGAAAAAAAAAGCATTCACAATAAGATTTCAATACCAGATATAAAAATATAATTTCCATAAAGGTTTATGACTGCAAACCGACACTAATTTAAAATTTTCTCATGCAATAGCTATTAACATTAATGTTCTCAGGGGAAAAAAAAACCTTCAAATGAAATTAAAGAAAATATAAGAAAGAAGCATCGCAATCACTCTCCTGCTACAAACATCCTATTAAAGCAACATAATAAGGTTGAAAGATACATGGAAAGGAAGAACTGAGTGCCAATTGTCTGCCCACTACCATATCAAGGGGGCCATCATCTAAATAGCGGTGACCCCAACGGGGGCATCACAAGTCACAACAGATGAAAGGCATATATAAAACGTCAAGATCACAGTACATCTTTCTTCAGTGATACCCAGCTTCAATACTTTCCCACATCAAACCCGGACTTTGAGTTCACTTGACACAGGACACAAAAAAAGCCAAATAAATGCAAAATGTAACTCACCATCAAAGAACTTATAAAACTTAGAAGCATTTCCTGTGGACAATGGATGGACCAGACTCATCGTACTCGCCCTTGGAAATCCACATCTGGCGCAACAGGCAAAGCAAGAATGTCAGTCTCGGACAACCAACTTACAAAAAGAGAAAAAAGGGGGGGGCAAATATAAGCAAAAATATTTCACCTGCTGGAAGGTGCTGAGTGATGCCAAGATAGATCCTCCAATCCAGACACTGTACTTTCTCTCTGGTG
>JBBYHO010000008.1:9785076-9816077 GCA_038382025.1 Adansonia gregorii | reverse complement strand
CCATTCTGTGTTTACACCAACGAAGTTTCATTAGGGTGGATTTTAAATGATTATTGAAGGGCAATCTTAATTTTTTTAAGTAAAAATAATTAATTACAACTTTAAATTATCTAAGTTCCATGAAAATATTAGGTAAACTATTTACATTATCAAGCTTTACGTAATTTTATGTCATAATGCGGTAAGCAAAATTGTAATAAAAAAAATTAAATGGTAAAATGGTCCCAATGGAAAGTGATGTACAAAGAATTTCATTTTTGCGCTGATTTTGATGACCACAAATAGAGACCTTATTATATTTCATTTTCTTAATAATAGAAAAGGGAAAAGACAAATCTACCATTATTCCCCGTACTATCTTTACATTTGAGTTTTAATCTCTTTCTTATAATTCTATAAATTTAATCATTTTACTATATTAGTTTTGAAAACTTCTTTCCAACTAATAATGGTGTTATTATTCATCTGATAAAAAAGTTGATATGGATGTTGACTTATTGAAGTAGTAGCTGGCTTTGTCGACGTAATAGCTTGTTGTTCATCTGGTAACAAAGTTGATATGGATGTTGATTTACTGACATAGTAACGATTTTTACCAACGTGGGGAGCTTAATCAACAAAATTTTCAAACAAATTGCGCTACTAGTCCTTATATTTATACAAAATGCTAATTTAATCCTTGTATAATTATTTTGAAAAGTTTTTATTCTTATACATTTTAAAATCTTAAATTTTGATCTAATTTTAAAAATGTTAAGAAATTATTAAAAATATTCACATTATTAAAAAATATTCAAATAAAAATATTTTATAAATATTATTATTTAAATAATAAAATGTATTATTTTTTGCTAATATTAATAATTTATTATTAAAATATAAAAATATTTATGCTTAATAATATTCAAGAAATATTTAAAATTAAAATATAAAATACTTTTTATTTTAAAATCTTAATATGTTTTTAATTAAAGTTAAATAAAGTAGTGTTTATTAACATAATACTATATCATGCCAAATCAAGTAAATTTATATATAAAAATCATGCTCAAGATATTATTCAAGTAAAATTAAATTTACGAGTTTAGAAAGTACTTTTCCTAATAATAGATAGCTTTTTTTTTTCTTGAAATTTTGAAAAATAATCTTCAGAAAATATATTTTATTTTTAGTTGGTTAACAACATTTATATTGCTATAATGTGAAATTTATTTTTATGTGACTTCCTAACTTATTTTTAAAATTTGATTATTTAATTAAATCTCTTTATAATTTTATGCTAATTTTGTCTTTAAAATTATTTTTTTTCAGTATTTACGGCTTGGTTATTATTATTATTTTTTTGTTTACCTCAACTAAAATATTACTACTTTAGTAGCATAAATACTTTTAATGACTATTACTTTTTTTTAATATTTGTATTAAAAAATTATACTAATACTATTATTTTAAATATTAATATAAATATAATCAAGTTTTTTCTATAATATGAATACTTTTAATATTTTAAAGACTGGATTAAAATTTAAAACCTTGAAAAGTATAGAAACAAAAACCTTTTAAAATCATTGTAGGGGGACTAAATTCTCAGTTATGCATAAGTACAAGAATTACTGGCATAATTCATCTTAAAAAGTTTTGTTGACTCAACCTGCTACATCAATAAAGCTAATGGCAATATTAGCAAATCAACGTCAATATTTTTAATGGATGAATAGTATAATCATTACCAATTAAATTAAAATTTTCAAAATTATATAATAAGAGGATTAAATCTATAAAAAAAATATAGTAAATGGACTAAAACTCAAATTTAGAAATAGTACAGGGATCGACAGCATAATCTGTCTTTAAACTAGTTATTTCATGGGCATAGGCAAATGATTCAATCAACATAAATTCCATGTCATATATATATATATATATATATGCCTATTAGCTTAATTTGCATAAGACATACTGTTTCTTGAATAATTTTTGAACTGTACTTAGGGTTCTTAAATTATAGTGATAAAAGTATTTTAATTCTTATATTATTAAATTTAATATTTTAATCTTTACACTTTTAAAGTTATAATAAATAAGAAAAAATGATTAATGGTGCTAAAAAATTTATTTGAATATTTATAAAATTATTGATACGTCATGTGATGTAAAATTTTAAATTTTATAAAAAAAAGACCCAAACTTGACTCATAATACAAAGTAATTTTCAAATAAAATTTAAAATTTTATATCATATGACACGTAAATATTTTACCAATAGCTAAAAGGGTTTTTAATAACGTTTATCATTTTTTTCTTATTTATTACAATATCAAAATTATAAAATATTAAAATATTAAATTTAATAATATAAATACTAAAATACTTTTTTTATTACACTACAGGGCCTCCCATTAAATTTCTAACACAGTCACACCGCATGGCTGATTTTCTATTCCCTGTTCTTCCAAATTGCAAATAACAAACAGCCTGTTGGATTATTTTCCTTTATTTTTGCTAGTCAATCCTAGTGGCAATTAATTAGTTTCAAGCTTCCACACAGACACACACAAATATGTACATATATATATATATATATATATCTGTATTTTATTAGGAACCTCCAAATTACTACCCATAAGAAGTGCCCCTCCTATTACATTTCTGCTGCTACTGATTTAACTACTGATATCCTGCTTTTGCATATATCTATATATATATATATGTATATATATACATATTCTCCGGTGCCAACTTTAGGCTATATCAACCTATCCCTTCACCCCCATACCCACAAACAAGAATTTCTTAACGACAGCCTTAGCATCAGCAGCCCAGATCCAATTAACATTGTCCTCCTCCAACTTCCAAACACGTTGCTTTCTGTCTTCTATCCATTCTGAACCTTTCCACGGAAAATAGATACCAGCAACACCAGCACAATTGTCAGTCCCATCGTGCTCATCTGGGTCGAGGCGCTCACAACAGGCCCTTGATCGGGATATGGATCACCTGAAGCATTAGGATCCATCAGAATAGGCAAGGGTCAGGTAGTATTGTAGAAGGATTTCGAAGACAACAAAAGTTCACTTGGGCATAAAACGATTTTTAGTCTAAAACCGTTTCACAAAATCAAAGTTCTAAGCCCATGATGCAAGCAAGTTCTAGCAATCCAAAAGAAACATTCACTGCTCGCTCACAGGGGTATTTGGTGTCACATTATTATTATTATTATTATTTTGGCACACAGCCCTCAAGATATAGTCACCCACAGGTGCACCTCCTCTTAGTTCGAACTAAGATCTCTCCCTCGAGGCATGATATTAATTGTGCTAGCTAGAGTAAGCAAGATAACTGGTGATAACCATACCTCAAGATATGGTTAGACTAACAATTTATTTATTTGTATCATATTATATCATATTTTAATTATTTTATTTATATTATATGCATATGATTATTTTTAATATTATCATTTTTAATACAGAGGCATGATCATTGAATTGGGTACTAACAATTAGCGTTCTTAATTATACGACATAAGAAAGGTTGGGCTAAGGCATTTTTCCTGAAGTACCCACAAACATGGATCAAACAAATGGTAAGCCCAAACATTGAGGCCAGCCCAGAATTTACCACAAACATTGACTCCTTTTTGCCGGTAAGCGAATCTGAAAAACGAAAATATCAGAGATTCTATCTCCCCATTTTGGTTGATAAAAACTATTGGATGGCTCAATTGATCAGAGCACCAGCAGCAGCATCGCCATCAACAGTCTGGTTCCATCCAAAACTATTTCCTAAACACCCCAGAAACAGGATGGCATTGAATCCCAACAAGACAGCAGCTTCGTTAAACAACAGCAACAGGAAGCTTCCCATTTTGCTGTTTGACATCATGGACACCATTGTTCGTGACCCTTTTTACCATGATATCCCTGCCTTCTTTGGGTAACTGTTCTCTCTCTCTCTCTCTCTATCTCTAGCTTTTAGTTCTTCTTTCGAATTCGTTTTGTTGGGTTTTTATCATTTTTTTTGTTTCATTTAAAACCAATATAACTGCCCACTGCGGGCAATAGTTTTTGGAAATGATTAAAGTCAAATTTGATGGTCAGAATGTCTATGAAGGAACTAATTGAATGCAAGCATCCAACTGCATGGATGGAGTTCGAAAATGGGGTGATTAATGAGGTACACCACCTAGATATATTATGTGGAAAAGTCTAGTTATATTTCTCTAGATATTTATTGAGTAAATTACCCTTATGAGTTTAGGGTCGAAAGATCTTTAAACTGTTTGATTGAGGTATCTAAAAAGATAAGAATATTTCTTGAAATATGTTTTACTCATCAATTTGTAGGATTTATTGCCATTTCAAAGCAATAATAGCTATGTTGGATGTTGATTCCTTTGAATTGTTGTACTTATGGGTGTAATTGAGTCGAGTAGAGTTCTATGGAAAAAGCTTTGAGCTAAAGCTGTTCTACGTACTTGGGCTTGAAACCATCATTTTACAAACTTGAGCTTGACTCAGTTAGGCTCATATATTTTAAATATATGTAATGGTATTTTATCTATATCATACATACATATAAACGGACATACGCACTAAAAATACTTAAATTAAATAGATTATGGTACATATATATATGATAGCGTATGTATTTTACTAAGAATATACATCTTTAAAATGCTTTATTAGCCTTGCCAGTGCTTGAGCCTGAACTTGATTCAGCAGTGGATGAGGTTAAGCTTGACCATTTTCTCAGTAGCTTGCACAGCAACTTGACTCGCTTACACCCAAAGTTGGACACACCGTAGTAGTTCTGATTTTTCTTACTTTCCCATCATTGTTGTCTTCTTACATATCCTGCAAAATATCATTTAGCTGTTAAACACAAAATGAACTAGCCCTTTGTAGTCCTTTTCTTTTTGTCTCTGATATACTACTGCCAGCTTTCTGATAAGTGGATGCAATAGCTAAAATATTGTTCTATTAACAAATTCTTCTGTGTGTATCAACTAGCAATGCTTGTGTAGACAATCAAAACATGACATACCACTTGTCTGTTGCTTTTAGATTAACTATCGCTATGCATTGATCATTACTTTTATTTTTTCTTATGCAATAGCCTTATTAGTTTTATGCCAATTTTAACCTATCTATAACCGTGATCCTCTATTATCTTGATCTATATATTTGCTTCTTTGACAGAAATCTACTGGCACTTGTAAACTTCCAGTCCTCCAGAAACATACTATTAAAGGATTTACTTAATGATTGCAGTTGCATATTGCAATTTCACATTTATCAATGGAACTTCTGGATTTGTATTTTATTTCTGTGCTTTCTACAACATTTTTGAGCAATGTAATTTATGAGGTGAAAACATGCAAAATATTCCATGGTTTTGTCTGTGTTTCTTACCCCCTTTCCTCTCTCTTTCCTTCTTCCTTATAGATATTTTTTTGCAATATCTGCTCATCTTTAAATTATTGTTTTTTTTTTCCTGATTTTATTGCCTGCTTGTTTACCTTCTAGTCTGGCATGTGAGAAAGTTATCTTATTTCCTTTCAGGAGGAGCTAGCGGAAAAATTCTTTAAAGACAGAAGGCCTTTTGATTTGGAAGGTTGGTCTTGCATTTGTTCTCTTGATGTTGTTCTTTTACTCCGTTGTATCGAGGCTAATTAGTATTTTCATTAGATATATGCAAAATATAAATATGATTTTTCTTTTTGCTACCAAAATATAAATATGATTGACTTTAGTAAAAATTCTTAAATAAAACTGAAATTAACTATTCTGCATTAATTGTTGCAGACATTTGTTTCATTGTGTCATTTTTTTTTTCTTTTTGTTGCATATGATACGTAGATTTCTTTTGATCTATTAGCACCACGGTGCTAATTTTGATGGAACTAATACAGGAAACCTACCTTGCTAGGCCTAGAAACTTTTATCTTAACTGTAAAGAAAAAGGTTTAAACAAGGTAGGACTCACACATATCGACAATGCGGGGTTTGGAGACAAGAGTGCTAGTTAAGAAGTATGTTTAATCGATGTCAAGAAAGTAGAAGAAACTGATTTCATGTTTAATGTCTTGATGACACCAAGCAAAATGAAGCATGGGATTTTTGATACCAACAAAGGTACAGAAGAAATAAATTGTATTTTCTAAAAAAGTAAGCATGGCATTTATAGTTCTTAGGGCTATTCTTGGGTTTACATTAGCCAAACCATAATGGCTTGTGGTGCTGAGCCTGCTGTACTCTTCAAAGAAGGGTTGAGGCCATTGAATATGAATGCTTATGTTGATATACTGCATGGATATCTGAATCGATGGATGAGTGGATTTGTGGTGTTTGCATAGATGCAATTGCATGTTAGTCCAAATAGATGTGTTTTATTGGTTTACAATTCTGGGTGTATATGGATGTACGTATTCATACCTCAATTGACTTAAACAAAGAGTTCAAGAGAGTTTGCTTTATCAGCTGTGTCTGCGTTTATGTTTGTGTTTCATAGAAACGTGTGACCGGAAACACTGTCAAATTTTCCTCCAATGAAATTAGGATATGCATTTATTGACTAGCTTGTCTTTTTTCAGTGTTTTAAATCTAAGCAAAGGAAAGAAGAACATAGAGATAATATACGCTAACCAGCCACAAACACATGTAGAATCCTATGATATAGAAGATTACTAGAATAAATTTAGTTTGCAAACACTATTGGTATCATAAAAATATCTCTTTTGCATAAAACGTGGAGGAGAGTCAATATGTATGTGTTGCTGTGTGCTCTTTTCATCTTTTAGTTGGTAATGGGGGTTAGATATGTTGCGTAATGATAATGGGATTGAGTTAAAGCAGAGAAATATGCATTCCTGAGGGAAAGTGAATTCATAAAGACAGAGCAAGTGTTGATGGGCACGTAAAAAATGTCCGATACTGGTGATTGAGTTTCCAGTCTCTAATTACTAGAAAGACTGATGCAGAAACAAGTACAAAATGTATCACTTCGGGTAAATAATCAGTGATTGTTACACTTAAGTTGTTCTGATCCTAATGAATATAGTATTTGCTATTTTTTAGAAATAATGAAAATATATTGAATAGATTGATTGTTTCCCTACATATTTCTAAGTAACATTAATAAAATAAAAGAAATTGAATGTTGATTTGCAAGTGGAATATGATCTTTTTTAATACTTAAAGATGAATAATTGTTGTTGTAATTAATAATCAATAGACCAATCATACGTAAAACTCAGGACTTTGCTTTGATTGTTTTACCGTTGAGAGCTGCAGATGGAAAGTAGAATCAATATGCCTTTATAAATGAATTTCCATTCGGGTTTAGAGAAACATATTGCATTTGTTGAATATAGGAGGAACTATGATAGTATTCCAATAGATTTCAAAAAATGTTTTCCTTTTTGTATCTCATTTATAATGTGTCTGCCCATGAATTTCATCTGATATCTCTATGTTGGCCTTCCTAATTGTCTTCAGGTGATAATTTAGTTTTCTTTTTTTTTTTTTTAAGGCCTCAAAAATTGTATGAGAAGAGGATATTCCTACATAGAAGGAGTTGAACGGTTGCTTCGAGCCTTGAAGCAAAAAAACTATGAAATGCATGCTTTTACAAATTACCCCATCTGGTAAGATGGAACAGCTCTCCTGACTCCTTCTGATTCTGTAGTTCATTAATTAAGGATATGTGCATTTGTATGTATTTCTTCAGGTACAAAATAATCGAGGACAAGTTACACATTTCGAATTATTTATCCTGGACATTTTGTTCATGCATGTATGGTATGTTCAAGGACTTGATCTATTGTCCAATTCACTCAGTGTTATTGTTGACATTTTCTGTGTTCTTATGTTTTTTTTTTCATTCCAGTGAGTGCTAGTTGTGAATGCGCATGTTCATGAATCATGAGAGGAGGTGCTTTTTGACTTTTCTGGTGTCTGTGCATCTATTATGTTTTGTTGTCTTTGTATTTTATTAATTTCTAGTTGACTTTTACTGTTTCATTTGTATAAAAGATCCATAATGTTATTTGTGAATATTTGATGCTAGAATGGACTTAAAAAAAATATTCGTAGTCTTCTTTAGATATTCTCTAATCCATGTCTAAATCAAAATATAACTTACGCAAAGAAGAATTGAATCTCTGTTATTCTAGATCTGAATAGAGAATTTTCAATCCTAAATTTACTTTTATTAGTTCCTAGTTCCTGAATTTGCTCCCTCATGTTTCACATTGTAACATCTAAACAGTAATGCAGAGGAACGATTTCCTCGCACTTTTTTTTGGTAGAAAGGAGGTCAAAGCCTAAGGGGACTTGGGAAATGGGAATTTTGCAAGTGCTGAGAATTGAAGCAGCCTTGCCAGAATCCATAGTCTAAGGGAGGTGGATGAACCATTAGGGCTAAACCCAGGTTGCTCACTTTTAATCTCTTTCTCTCTGAAGTCGTGATAAAATATCTAAGCCAATGGTGAATGCAATGTCTTCGTAATGTTGCTGATAAACTCCTGGATGGTTTGTAGTTTATAATTGTGATGTGTGATGCATTACGAAAGTTCTGAATAAAAGAGTCTTCAGCAATTTTTTCTTTCAACTGTAAAGATAAGGTGCTTAGTACCTTCTAGTTTGTGTTATGCTAATGTGGGCTATTCTTTCCATTTATTATTACATCTGGCATGAGAACATTTTATTCCATTTTTGTTGTGCTTCTAACTGATTTGAATTTTTTTATTTTGGGAGTTGATCACATGAACGTGTCATGGCCATGAAAATGAACTGTATGTACAAAGGGCACCTAATAAGTGGATGTCAAATTCCTAATTGTCAGTTGTTTACGCTCTGTTCCCGTTTTGTTTGCCTCACTGAACATGAAATAAAAGTTGATGCTGCGGGTAACATTCTTTTGTGCTATAATCATCAACCCAAGATACCAACATTTTTTATGCTTACACTAAATGGTCAACTCCTCATTTTTGGTTCATTATTACTACTTGCAGAAGCTAACTGAGTGGTTATGTTGCTTCTGGCCTCATCACTCAAAGAGAAATGATACGAAATATTTATTTTCTTCATCGCAAGATTTTCCTTTTCCTTTTTCAGTCTCCATAACTATTTCAATGTTGTTTTAACACTATACAGCTGTCAGTAATTGTGTTCTTGAGCTCTTTCTAGCTGTCATATAGCTCTTTCTGCTATAGTGAATGATTATGTCTACTTTGCGTCCAGGAAAGAGGAAGCCTGATCCTGATTTCTATTTGGCTGTTGTGGAACATCTTAAAGTTGATCCAGCAAGTTGTATATTTATTGATGACAGGTACCATCCTTGCCTACTTTCTACTGAGGAGGCTTTTGTGATAGGATCTAAAAAGCGGTAGTAGTAGATAGTACAAACCCTGATTTCGAAGGAAGAAAAGCCATATTAGATGATGCACCTTGTATTAAAACAAAATTACGCTGTCAAAGTAAAACTAGGACACCTTGCAATGCTAAATGTAAGCAGTTACAGATTCTCTATCTTATGCTTATGGTGATGCATGAACACATATGGATGCATGTGATGTTTGGAGACCTCTTGCTCTCGTGTCCTAGCTTGGCATAGGAGTTTTCTGGGAATTGGTGTGCCTGTGCATAATCGTTCTTGTCTCCTATTTTATCGACTGCATGTACAAAAATAATTAAAAAAACATATTGAAGTGTAATGCAAGTTTATCATTGATTGTGACCTAATTTCGATGTGCCACTTTTTGTGGTTACATGTGATGGTATGAAGGCCTAGTGTTCCTTCAACTAACCGAAGGGAGATAACTATCTCGCATCATATAAGCCTCCTTCTTGCTTCTCAAGATTTGATTTCTAGCCCTTTAAGTTGAAAGTCCTAAGTTCTAAACATCAACATAACGCCTTAGGGATCTAAGTGCCAATCTGATCCAGAATTATTGTATTATCCTTGCTCCAATAATCATAGGCTTTTCTTTGAATGAAGCATATATTTTTCTTTATGGTTTTAAGCTAAAGCAACTTGGATATATGTTCATGCAATGACTAGAACTAACTAATAGTTTTCTTTTCTCATTAGCATGGAAAAACTAATGTCGACAAAACCATCCGATTGATTTCATAGAGCTCATTTCACTGGTTTGGCATTCATATGTATAACTCAGAGAGACTCGTACATGCACGCATAATTCACTTTCTTAGAACAGTTGGACTCTCTTATAGCTTTGCTTGCTAACATGAAGCATGATAAGCATCTCAGGATCAAAAACGTCGAGGCTGCTGTAGGAGTTGGCATTACTGGTCTTCAATTCAAGAACCCAGATTTACTATGTCAAGATCTTGTACGGTTGGGGGTTGACATTTCAATAGATGGAGAGTGAGCATCAACTTGAGCCTGCAGAAGACATATATTGTGAGGTCTAAACCTACATTAAACTATATATTATTGTCAATTTTTTGCCTTCTGCGTTTTTAAAATTGCTTCATTACCGTTATCCTTTTTTTTTTTTACATGAATATCATTCTTGTATCAAGTATCCTTTGAATAAATGATAGGATACTCTGATTTCGAAAGCTTTGGACTCTAAATCTCCAAGGACGTAGAAATATAACAGCCAATTAGCAGGCCTTCCTCCCTAGCTTTTCATGGAATAATCGTCCTTAATGAGCTGCTTTCCGCTGTTTTTTAAACCTCTTAAAGGATTCACTTCTTGGTTCATTGGCTCTGTCTAATACATACCATAGATTTAAATTATAGATTTGGATATGTTTTTGGTCGCAGCTTGTTTCTTGTGATTACGGACTTAATAACAGTTACTATGATCAATTACGATAAATTAATCGTAAACACTGCAAAAGAGCAACAGTAACGTCGCTTTGTGGCTTTGGGTACCAAAAAAACCCACCGTCAAATCTCGTAATCAGATTTTGATGGCTTACTCATAGAAGATTGTGGGCTTAGGAGGGTTTTAGGTAGCGGGAGGTAGGCTAGGGCATTAGTCACTTGGTGCCGGTTGGTCACTAGGCAATTAAGCGGAATATATTTCAAGGATTATAAATAAAAATATTTTTGGTATATTTTTTAAGGATTATACGTAAAATATATTTAGATAAAATAAAATTTATATTTTCAAAGAAAAGATGCTTTATTTATTACTATGTAGACATCATATTATACTTGGTGTTTTATTTTTAATCAGTTGTCCATTTTTAATCAATAATTATAAGTCTTTTGCTTTATTATAACTTCTCCAAAAAAATAAAAATAAAAAGGTAAATAGTAAAAACATAAATAAATTAAAAAAATGTTTAACTAAATCTCTAGGGCTTTTGTCTAGGTGGCTATTAGTTGAGCTCACGCATGTCATAAATGTTAACATTTCCCAAAGTCTAAAACTTCTTAAAGGAAGTACTGCTTATCGAAGATAGTGCTCTCTTCAAAACAATATATATGTATATATATATATATATATATATCATTTCTAAGAAAATTTTTAAAAAAATTACTATTATGATTTTATTTTTAATTTTTTTTTTATATTCATGATGAACCTTTTAACTTGGCGATTGAAAATAAAAATCTATCATGTAGCCCCAACTTCAGTACTACTAGCAATGAATGAACAATTTCCCGAAGATCATTGCTTATTAAGAAACAAATATTTGAGGGCCTAAATATTTTCCATGCTCATTCCAAAACTCCATAACAATAATAATAATAATAATAGATGAAGTTTGCCAAAACTTTAATGTAATTATGCCATCTTTTGTTTGTTTACAGAAGCCTGAATAATTTACACCGTATTGATCTCTTTAATTAGGATTTGACATAGGTTTCCTAATAAATTTTCTCTTTCTCAGTTTCTTCATCACCTTTGTTCTTTTGTACCCAACTTTCGACTTCATCTTTTCTAACTTTTCTTTACCTCCCTCTATATCGGCTTTAATAGCTTTGTCTCTTTTGTCATCAGGTAGCAAAGCCAGTCTTGCAAATTTCTTCGGTCTCACCGATCCAAGTCTCTCAGTTATGTCCTTGAATGCAGGAACAAGACCACGTCTTATGAAACATCCTTCGATCAGTTGCATTGAGTTTAGCTCCGGAAGAGACAGGGCGTCCTTCAATTCGAGGTCCAAGCAGAACGGTGAGTCCTTCAACCACATCCTAAGGGAGTGAGCCTTGGCTACGAGGAGGCCACTGCGTGTTTTGCAAGGAAGAAAAGGTGAACCCATCTCCCAAAGGCATGCCTTCAGTGTGCTATTAAGAGAAACCATGTTGTACTCGGCTGTCCCGGTTATTAGAACAACCGATTTTGGAGACTCTGGATACCCTTGTAGTGCAGCATCCTTCCATACGAAAAACATTGCTAAGTTAGACATATAATAATGATTACCGAAAATCTGGGTTAAGAAGAGGAATGCATACAAGTGGGATCAGGAAACTAGTGGAATTTGGATCCTCATACCGCACAAGACCACACTCGATCCAAATATGAATCATACAAAAATAAACAGAATCAAATGCACTGAACTAAATCAATCTCCTTAACAAACTCGCATGAGGGCAACCCTCAAGTTTCAACCTTAGCACTAATTTGCTGCTCATGGGTACTTACAGTTCAGAGACAAAGACGAGCTCATACTAAATCCAATCAATTTTCTTATCCCCATTTTAATTTTATACTACGCCAGACTCAATTATAAAGCATATTTTTTGCTCATAATTCTCTATCGGTTTCGATCTCAAATGAAACCAAATTTATTGTCAAACCGTAGCTTACTTGTCTCCGCACAGTAGCATCCAATTCCTATCAATTTGAGGGCAACCCTGTCTTCCTCATATCATACCTCATATATCTTCCTTGGTACTACCAGAGTTAACAGGCTATAAATGAACCAAAGAAAGAAAAAAGAAAAAAAATGGAAATTTTGATGGAAAAAAATTTATTTTGAAATTTTCATTTTATTTTTTAGAAAAATGAAAATAATATTTTTATAATTTTGTTTTTTAATTTCAAACAATAAAATTTTGAATTTTGAAAAATAAAAGGAAAAATTTTACTTGACAATTTTATTTTCATTTTTATTTTGAAAAAATAAAAAAATAAAAACATATTTTTTAAAAAAAATTTCTATTTTCATTTTCCCAAAAGAAATAAATTTACTTTACAGATGCAATATTGAATTTTTTTTAGGACTACATATGACATTATCCCTTATTAATTATAAATGGTTATGGTTTATATGTTACTAAGATTGCATCTTGTGATTCTCAACCTAACAAAAAAAAAAAAAAATTAAGAAACAAACTACAAAAAAAATTAAGAGAACTTGCCTGCATATGGTCAAGCCACAAAGTAAGAGCAACAAGAGCTGAACCAGCAGATAACTTTCTAAAATCAGCACCCCAATCTTTATCAGCTACCCTGAATCAGAGAAGCTATAATGATAGTGGAAACAAGTACAGTATAAAAATGATCATATGCTGATTTGCATTCAGTTCCTATGTATGATTATGCAAGCATAAAATAGTCCTTGTTAAAGTACTACAAAGCTGTAGAGCTCTACATTTGCGTCTTGCAGCTTCAGTTCTTTCTTATGGCTGGTTTTGCATTGATGCAGGATATATCAGATCTCTAACATTGATATAAATTGGAGATTTTGAGTTTCGAGGATGGAATTATGCTCACAATCTACAATGGTAGAGGTATTTGGATGATGGAATCAGAGAACAGACCTGGCAATTCGTGTATTCGTGTCATGTTCGTGTATTTTGTCATGTCATAATTGTGTTTAAGATATTTTATATTTATATAAATTTTGGTACATTAATAATTCGTATTATATTGATTTTGAGAATTTATTTATCCCGTGTCATGTTGTGTTTTCGTTGCTTTATAAATGTCATATTCGAATATTCGTATCTAAAATTATCAGGTCTATCACAGAAGCAGTCATGCAGTATAGTAATAGAGAAGCCTAAAAATCACATCACGTCTAGGGTTTTCCTAGGCAACTGAACTTATAAAGGAGAAGGCACTGAACTTAACTGCAAGAATAATTCTGGTAGCAGCAAGCATATCCTAATACCTAAAGGACTAATTTTCCAAATTAGGCAAGAAAAAACTTCATTTGACTAACCACAGCTGTCAACTAACTACCACATGTTAAGACATAATTTTGACAGTCCATCAATGTTTCAGTGTAATCTGAAATCATCAAGCTATGCTTTAGTCAGTAAACTTGGGAGAATATAAATATAATAAAATGCATGACAAGGATATTGTAATAACAAAATTATAGTGAATATTAAAAATCCATGAATTGTTCCAAAAACCCGCTTTTCTTGGACAAGCTTTAAGAACATCCTTGACGTCAGAATATAGATTCAAAACAGTTCAGTAAAAAGGTAATGAAAAACTGAACCTATCACTATGAGAACATACCTGAAAACATCATGGCGATAAATGTTCTTCTTGACTGCCAATTGGAAAACCCATGATGCAGTTGCTCGATGCTCAAATGCCCACAATAGATCCTCCAACGCATTGACAAAGTTAAAGGCTGCATTGTCCTCTATGGGCTCTAGCTTCTCAAGACAACTTTCTACCTCTGAATATAGTAACTTGGATTTTTCTGTCAAAAGCCTAGATAACAGCAATGATTATCAATAATTATAAGGAATGAAACTAAGGAAAAGTAAATCTGTCTTCAACACCATTGTCCTGCTCCTAAAATGAAAAAAAAAAAAAAAAAACCTCATAGGAAGATCAAATCCAGCAGCTCGAAGTGCATTTAAGAGGGTAATAGCTTCGCTTGTGTGCTGGGACAAACTTGCGGCCCTGATAAAGCATGTCCATATTCTGTGGTCTACTTCCAAGCCCTCCATATTCATCTCCATAAGCTTTTGAATTCCAACATTATAATCACCATTCTGAAGATAAGCATTAATGACTGAACTATATGGTAGTGTAGTAAGATTTAATCCTCTTTCTTTCAAATTAGTAAGGACTTTTTCTGCTTGTTGTGGCTGTCCAGAGCTTCCATAAGAAACCATAAGCAAGTGCATGGTGGCAATAGTGGGTTCTACTCCAGCTTCTTTCATCATGCTTAACAGGCTTTCAGCTTTCGAATGGTTTCCAGAATTTCTAAATATTTTCATCATTGTATGATAGAAAGAGCGGTCCAATTTATAGCCTTTTGAATGCAACTCATTGAATAATCCCTCAGCTTGTTCCAGGAGTTGCTGCTTGCCAAATGCTGAAATCAGACTTTTATAGGTGTCTAATTTCGGTTCTAAACCCACCTTCCTCATTTCATACATCAGAGATAATCCCTCTTCAGGTCTGCGATCTCTGCAGTACATTATTATCAAAGTGTTATAAGTGTCCTCATCTGGTTCAAGTCCGGCTTCTATAATCTGCTGATATATTTGAGCTGTCATTTTGTAATCCTCAATTCCTGAGTATAACTTTAGCATAGAATTCCAAATTGAAAGATCAGGCTTAAATCCTGCTTCTTCCATTTCAGAGACCATTGCTTCAACATCCCTCACTCGTTTTGCCTTGCAGAACAATCTAATCATAATCCTGTAAAGATGCATTGTAGGAAAATACCCTGCAGCTTTCATTCCACTGTATATCTTCTTCACCTCAAATAGGTTTCCAGCTTGTGCAAATGCGTCAAGCATCAGAAGAATAGAACTCTTGCTTATTTTAAAACCCATATCTTGCAACTCCTGGATTACCACATAAATCTCACTCAATCTTCCATCGGCAATTAGTGCTTCAAAGAGACCATTAATGGAATCTACTGTAGGCGAAGGACCATCTCTCATCATAGTATTGAAAACAGCTCTAGCTCTTTCATAGCAGCCACCTGCAGCATAGGCTTGTATTAAGGCATTCCAGATCTTCCGATCCACATTCGTATATCTTTGTCTAACATTCCCCACCAAACTTTCAGCTTTCTGCCACAGCTTCACTTTTCCATAGGCTTCAATAACATCAACATAAATAACAGAATTGTCAAGCAGAATATCTTTCGATTCGGCTTGATTAATCAAACAGTGTGCTGTCTCAGGGAAGCCCATTTTACAATATACCCTCATCATACTTTTCAAGATACATTCAGAAGATTCAACACCATAGAATCTCATGTCGGTAAAAACCTGAGAAGCTTCAGTTAGAAGTTCATTTTCTTCGCAGCATCTAATAAGGGACTCATACATGGTAGAACTCCTGCTAAACAAACCAAAGTCTCTAGCATTACTGTACTCCTTCAAGGCAGCATCTAACTGGCAAGCCTCACAAAGCACGACAACTAGAGCTTCAGTTATCAGTTGATTGGACCCTTCAGTGTGTTCTTTTAGGAACTCAAGTAATTCGCATGCTTCTTTGTGCCTGCCAGCTGAACTGTATGAACTCAAAATAGACAACAAATTTTCGTCATCTAGTACATCACCATTACTTATGCCCAATCTCAGCATCTGCGCAGCAAGGTCGTAGCATTCACCCTTGACAAGAAAAGAAGAGATAGCCTGAGGACTCAGACCACAAAGTTCTTTCATGTCTGTGACCACCATTTTAATTTCTTCCACTTTGTTTTCCTTTCTTAGCGCTTGAAGTATCACCTCATAAAGGATATGATCTGGTGTGAAGCAATCACGAACCATTTCCTGGTACAACACCCATGCCTTCTTTGTCTCATTAAATCTCAAAAGGATATCCAACATGACAGAGTATGCCAGGAAATCGGGTCTAATCCCGGACCTCCGCATGCAATTGAATGTCTCCTCAGCCTCTGCAGCCATTCCAGCCTTAGCATACCCACAAATCAGAGCACTATAAGTTCGCACAGTAGGTCTAACACTTACATCCAACATCTCAGACATCACATTAGAAGCCTCCTTTATCTTATTCGCTTTCCCTAGGGAATCAATCAAGACTGTATATGTTACCACATCTGGATTCCGCCCTGACAATTTCATGTCTCTGTAAAGCTGCAATGCCAAGTCATGCTGGCCCTGCTTCCCATACATGTGAATAATTGTATTATAAGTCATTTCATCTTTACCCAACCCCATTTCGACCATTTCTTCACAAATCTCTTTTACCTTGTCCACATTTCCTTCTCTTGCAAAAGCATACAACAATGAATTATACGTGACTGCATCCGGGAAAAACCCCTTAGACTCCAAATCCCTAAAAAGCCGCTCAGCTTTATATGCCATCCCACATCTCCCATATACCGAAATCATAGCGTTATAAGTCCATAAATCAGGTTGACAATGATGTCTGTCCATATCATCAAAAACCTTCATGGCCTCTTCCAAGTTCGATTCCCTAGAACAAGCACTAATAAGAGTATTATAAGTTATTATATCTGGCCTAAGACCAGACCTCCTCACCTCATTCAAAAGCTCGATAGCTAAATCAGGCAACATAGCTCCTGCTTTCAATCTAGCATTTATTAAAGTATTGAAACTCACCAGGTCAGGCTCACACCCTCTTTCACGCATTAAATCAAGCAGTTCCTGCACTTTTTGGAATCTCCCATTTCGTGCATAAACACCCATCATGGCATTATAAACCTGGACAGTATTCCCAACAGCAGGCTCAGCCCTGGTAAAGATTTCAACAGCTAAAATCTCCTGATTGGCCCTCCCCAACACACCCAAGATAGTAGCAAGCATCCTGGCATTAGGGGAATACCAATGCCTCAAATTTAACCACTCGTAAACTTCAAGGGCACGTTGCCAGTTCTCCTTACCAACATTTTTTACCACGAAGCAGAAATCAGTTGGTGTCATCTGAACTTTCCTATCATCCAAAACATCGGCAACAAACTGGTCTTGTTGCAACCCCAAAATCCTGTCGGTCAAAAACTTCACTCTTTCCCTCCAATCTTTGGCCCTTTTCAATGCCAGTTTAGTCATTTTCTTAACTCTAGTCTTACTTACTCTCCCCAATTTTTCCCGAGTCTCATCATTCACTTCCAAAGTTTCAGACTTTGAAGATTCTAAAGCCAATTCAGCTTCCTTAACTACACGGCGAAGTTGAGGAGTGGTAGCTGAAAAATGGCTTTGACTTAAAGGGTAAGTTTCAGCTAGTTGAAGTTGAAGGTGAGGCCATCTCTCAGATGGGGAGGCTCTGGTATAGCTAAAGTTGTTATTAGAACTGTTGTTATTACTATTACCGTCATTTGACTGTTCATTTGGCAAAGGAGTTGAGAGTTGGGAAGAAGAGCAAGATATAGAGGTGTTTCTGCAAATCTTTGAAGTAGGGGATGCAAAGGTTAGAAGAGGTCCTCCAGTGCTAGACATGGCCATGGTGATGGCCAATATCTTAGTTGTCTTCTAAAAATTCAAGTCGAATGCTGCGGAAGAAAACAAGATAAAAGATATTTCCCTTCCATTGATTTTGGCGGGTTGCGGACGTCTACTGAGTGTTTCGTTTCCTTTAAAAGTTGGGTTGAAAATGGGTTTGGGTTTAATTGGCCCATCCGACTTCTGACCCGATTAAATTCCATAAAATACCATCTGGTTTATTGCTTTCCTCGAGTAATAAATGAATAAGCAAAGAATGAAAAACCATAACAACTTATTTATATCCTTGCTTACTTGTTTTTTTTTCATCGAGTATTCCCCCCCCCCCCTTTTTTTAGTAACGTACTCTGAACTTGGAAATTCAAGACATATGGAGTTTACATGGGAATGTAGGATGCAGCTTACTTATCAGTTTCTCTTTTTAACTCATGTCATGTTAGCTATTTCAAACTTGGTCTAAACCAGAGCAACTTGAAACCTCTATGCTGTTCTAGAACGGATAACAATGAAATCAGAGACAAGCAAGTCGCTTTAACGGAATTCAACAAGAAAAACCCCATTTTTAAGTAACCATTGGAGAAGAGCTTCTCCTGAGTTACACAACCAAACAGTTCAAGGGTATTGAAAAATAGGGGATATACATAAGGCTATCAAACTTTTTGCTCAATTGGAGGCTTTGGGTTTTCATCCAAATTCTGTTTCTTACTGTTTTTTGATTGAGAGTTTGGGTAGTTTTAGTAGGACATTCGAAGCTGATTCCTTGTTTCAAGAAATGGCGTGTCTTGGATTTAAACCTAACATAAGAATTTTTTTAATGTTTTCCTCAAAAGGGTTTTTGCGGAAAGGGTTTTTGGGGTTAGCCGTTAAGGTTTTGATGGTAATGGATCAAATGGATGTTTGTAAAAATCAGGAAACAAATCAGATTCTTTTGAATTATTAATGCTGACGGTTGGAAGCTATGTGGATGGTAGTTAGTGAGATGAAGAAAAAGGGATCGAATGGATTTGCTTGTGTATAGGGACAATGGAATGTGTAGGAAAGCAATGTGGAGGAGATTAGGGAGAAGGATTATGTGAAGATAGGCGATTTGTACCAGCATTACTGATACGTTTGGAAAATACGGAGAGCTAGGTAAAGCTTTAGAAGCGTTTGAGAAAATGAAACAAGAAAGTATAACGCCTGATATAACACTGCAAGGCTGGAATCTCACGAAGGCTCGAGTTTACTGAGATGCAGGACCAAGGATTGTATCCTGACCCAAAGATCTTCATCAGCCTTATTGATCGATTGAGAGAGCTTGGGAAGAGGAAAGTAGTAAAGAAGAACTTTGAGAACATGAAATTTAGGGGACATCAAGAAGATGGGGACTGTGGGAATTTTTATCCAATATTAGTTGATATTTATACAATAAGGCAGATTTCATGATGCTGAAAATTGCGTATCTGTGCTGAACTCGGAAGGCCTCCTGCCTTTCCGCGAGCATGTTCTGCGTCTTAGCAAGTGCTTATACTCAGCTGGTGCTGTGCACCTTTCCATCTTTTCAGAATTTTAATTCAGTCTTCATTTCGTTTAATTTTTTTTCTGAGTCTGGCCTTCAATGTCCATACATTTTTGCAAGAGATTATTCTTTGTTTCTTTTGTATTGCAATTTAGCATGCTATATTTTCCATCATACATAATTTTGAAATATACACAATAACTCATTAACTGAACCCATAAAAACATTTATATAACCTCAAAGGAAATATTATCCCTCGGGTAGGCTTCAATACCTCCCAAAACAACATCCTGCTTTCCATGTGAAATCTGACTCTTCTTCTACAAGTGCTAATTAGGATTAACTGCAAAATTCAAATCTAAAATAAGCCCCAAGAGAATTTAGCCGCCCTAAGTTTGTGTAGTGTGAGAACAGCATTGGCTGCAAGGGATAACAGAACTAGGCTTGCAATTCTTTATTTTTCTGCTAATTGATGACTGATAGCTAGCCTGTTCTTGATTAAATAATTTATATTGGATGGCATCTTGGTGAGCCTTTGCTTTCAACTTCAATCTGGTGAATGCTAAATTTATTTGATAAAAAAATGAAATATTTGTTATGTGTGCCTGTCTATAACTTTTTCGCCATGCAGGGGTTATGTGAACAGACTGTTAAGGTTCTCCAACTCATGGAAGCAGAAAGCATTGAAACCAACATCGTGATGCTGAATATGTTGATCAATGCCTTCAGTATAGCTGGGAAACATGAGGAAGGATTTCTATGTACCAACATGTAGGAGAATGTGTGCACCTTCATGGTTCTGGATGATGTAGAGTGAATTTGTGTCTGTTTCTTTTTTTTCTTTTTTTTTTTTTTGGCTTGTGGGGGAATGAGGTGTGGGGGTATGATCCAACAAATACATGGAAAAAAAACTTCTAAAAAACTGGGCATAAACATACAGGATGCATACCTGTATCCAACACATATTTGAATCCGGGTAACATAGGTTAGGCTTTATAAGTAAGGACCCCTCTCATGATGACCTTTCTAATTTTTGACTTATTGTTTTGAAGGGTATTATTCCTGATGTGATTACTTATAATATGCTCATGAAGCTTTAATTCGAGCCAAGAAATTTGATAAGGTGCTAAGTGCAATTGAAGTCTCTGAAGTTACTTGATTAGCTTCATCTTTGTCACGAATGATATTTGCTAGTGCATGCTTGTCTTTCACCGGCTAGGTTCCAGAAGTATGTAAGGAAATGGAAACCTATAGATGCACTCCTGATAGGAAGGCTAGGAAAATATTACAAACTAACTTACTAGTTCTAGAACAAAGGCACTGCAAATATTAGACTGGTCTTAGGTCGATATTTGGTTTTAAAGTTTGGTAACAACTGATGACCCAGATTGGCAGCAGATAGTTCTTTATATTTTGATTGTTTCAGGAGTCTATATTGATGTTGCTAATGCCTGGTGGCCAGAATTGATTTTCAAGATATATTGCCTGCTCATGTTATGTTCATTTCCCAATTGCTGTGGTTTTAGCCAAGCATGATTTGTTTATAAAATTTTATAACAAAGATGCCTAAGTTGGTAAACCATGTAGATTTGTCCCTTGGAATTGAAGCCCTTGCTAAAATGTGAAGTTGTAAATGTACCAATGCTTGGAAATTAAGTAGGTAATGGTGCATTGAGAGGTAGGAATCCTTAGTGCATATACTGGAGGAACTATTGTCTGACACCAAAAAACGAGGATCTGAGAGCCAATCCAAGTAACAGTCCAAGATGGTATCCTTGATTGAAAGTTAAAAAGTGATGAGAAACAGAACATGAAGAAATGAAACTTGCAGGAAAAGGGTGTTTAATGACTATTTTATGAACTCCTGAAGAGAATTTTGGGTGGAAGCAGTGGAAATAGGACATAGCGGTCTTCAATCAGATGCTATATTTTTACTTGCATAAGGATCTAAAAAAACTAGCTTTGAAGAGCGAAAAAATAACCTCCTGTTGTGTCCCTGGTTTTTTAATGCTGAAATGAATACTGAGAACCTAGATTAAGTTAAACGGCAGATATGTAATGGCAATGAGCTTTACTAACTTTTATATGTGATACTCACCTGATTTGAATGATAAGAAAGCTTTAGTTGAAAAAATCTAGCTTATTCGAGAGCTGATTGCATTCAGAAATCAAAAGCACATAATTGTAAGAGCAACTGTTAATATTGCTTGCTTCATCTGCATTTGAAATCAATTCTCTTAATGATTATATAATATTTGGTTCAGCATCTGAAGCATCAGGGGGTTGCTTAGCAAAACTGGAATCACGTTGCTTCTTTGTGTTAGTTTAGATCACTCTCTGTTGCTTATTGGACGGAAAGGGATATTCAGATTTCAGGCTGCATGGATAATTGATTTAAACCTTTTTATGGTTGTTCTAGTATGCTGTAATTTGTTGCATAAAATAAATAGATAAAAATTACTTTGATTAGTAGATGATCGTATGAGGGACATAAAAGAAGATTAGCCATCTTCACAAATATAGAAGGTATCGTGATTTACTGGAAGAACTTTTGAAGAATGCTGAGCTGAGTTTTATATGAAAGCAAAGTCCACATTTCTTCATGATCACTGTGGAATAGGAAGCCAACTTGGATCGTAGCACCTGTTATTAATTCAATTCCTTTCAGCTCGCAAAATCTTTACATTGAAAGATTCAATGTAAGCTTGAAACCTCCTTAGAAACCAGTCAATGTCAACCGCTGTGACTTCTCAGGGCTCACTTTACTTCACCAAATACACTTGAGTTTATTGTGCTTGTTAGGCGAAAATATAAAAGGTGGGACATTATTGTTAAATAACTTGATTTGTATGATAATCAGGCATTTAATTTGAAGATTGTTATGGATTGTTATAGAAAGTGGGTGTTATGCTTATAGTAGGTAGACGTTTCAACTCTCAACTACAGCTGATATTTTAACCTGAGATATCACTTTTTAAAAGTTATGCTTCAACTGGTACTAACATCGCTAGTGATAATGACAATTGTTACTGCTCATGATACGTGTGTCATGGGATGAGACTCAAGCCTATGTGGTGCTCTCAACATGGTCTGTGAGACATGTCTGTTGCTCATCTGTTTTGATGACACTTTAAAGATTACTTATTACCTGGCTTTATATCTTTTAATATCCATAGTTTTCAGTTGATGTGGGTCCAACGTAAATTGCAATGTTATGCATAATTTCATGGACGGTTGCATTTTCATAATTATAAACTAATAATTGTATCCAACATGGTTCCTCCAGGCATATGCCAACTTGGATGGCCTATCCTATCAGTCTAACCTTTTATCAGGTATAGCAGCTTCCATCATCTCCTCTTAATTTTTGTTAGGTTTTGTTGAGTTTGAAAAAAAAAACGACAAAAATGAAGTATTTCCTAACTAGACATACCTTCAAGGATGATTCATTTTGTATCTTACAGAATCCATATTTGACTTTAATTAAAGGTTTCATTTAGTATTATTTTTGAAAAAAGTTTAGATTTAAACAAAAGGGTTGAGTTAAAAAAATTATGTTTTAGAAGTGCGATGAAAAGAACGTTAACTTGAGAATTTTAAGTGTTTAATATTGCTGCGAGTAATGCTAAACGATGCTGATAAACTGTCCTCAAGAAGGGTTGGAATGGTTGAAAAATGACTTTGTATCCAACAAAGAAAGCATAAGGGGCCCAAATGGGCTGCCATTTCCTCCTACTTTTTCCGTAAAAGCAGGACCACTGAGAGAGCACTAGCAGGCAATAACCAAAATACAAAATCCTGATCTGATATCTATTTTATGTCTCATCTTTTTTCTATTTCTCCAACAATTTCCTGATAAGAACGAGATATCTTAGACTAACATGCCCTGTTAAATCCCTAACCATAGGCTGACCGCTGGGCTCATTTATCTATTTCTTAAGCAATTAAATTTTTAAATAAAGGATAGTATTAATTATATATATATATATTTTTATTTTATGGTGACATTGTCTTCATACTTGGTGGCTTGAAAATCTACACACAATTTTCAAATGACATTATCTCCCTCCATTAGTGAATTATAAAATCCAACAAGTACCAAGTACAAAAGCATCATTTCTTTTTCTCAAGGCTGAACGTTAACCATCATTTGGAAAGTTTATCTGAAAAATGTTCTGAATTTCATCATTTGAATCCCAATTTCAAGTAAACACTGTTTATCTTCTTATTTGTATTAGTCAAATCATTTTTTCAACAATATATATATATATATATTAGTTATATAGATACATGTGACCTCGATGTTGAATTCTATTTGGGTGGCTGTAATAATCTTGCATGCAGCACACATGGTTTTTTTTCTTCTTTGATCTTTTTCATTATTTTTTTTAGCTATTACTTATTTATACATTTATCATTATGAATGTGTTTAAGATTCGTTTATGAATTATAAAATCATATATATATACATACATATAATAATTAAATTATATTAAAAAATAAAATAATTATTCAATACATTGATAAAGTTAATTATTTTAGGCGATAAATATCCTTTAGATTTATTTTAAAAATAAAAAATAAATAATTTTGACACATATTGTCCGGCTAATTTTTTTAATGGAGTTTTTACATTCCTTACCCGTATATATAATAATTATTTAAAAAAATAATGAAAAAAAGTCCGGATTGCACGTAGAAATGAATATGAAGATGCTGAGCAGAAAATTTTGCAGCAAATTTGTATTTGATATGTAGTCTTTTTTTTTTTCATATAAATATATAATATATATTTTTAAACGGAGGATTAAAATGAAATTTATAGAAATTAAAAATTTTAATAGCTTTGATTGATGCGATCACCCCGAGGAAGAAATTGATGTTCGGATCAAAAGTGGTGGCGGCTGCTGCTTGGCAGATATTGGGATGACTGCATTGTTCCACCCTACTTGCTACAACCCAATAACTATATTAATTAAAAATGGTGCATGTAACCAAAAGCGAAATGGCTTAAGTTTTGCTATTTACAAAAGTAGAGTCACCATTTTTCTTGGACAAAAGTAGAAAAGTTTGAGGGGAAAAAAAAAGTAAAATGTATAAATAAATGAAAATTAATTTGGATAGATTCAATTAGAACCACTCTTTTAGAGTTGAATTTGATTTTAATCAAGAGTTTGATTAACGAAAGGTTTTTAATCATAAAATAATAAACACAAATTAAAATGCTTTATATAAATATTATCTTAATCCGTGCACAGAAATATTTATTATCATTAATCTTTAATTTAATTAGAAGGTTTAAATAAGGTTGTTAATTACAAGTTGAGTAAATTACAGTAGAAAGGAGAGCGAGGGTAGGTGTGCAAATCTTTGGCAGATTGTGAAGGGCAGGTGAAGCATCATATTCATAAATAATACTTCAAATTATATTAAACAATAATAATAAAAGTAAAAAGCAAGCAAAGATAAAGATGCTGAGTTAAATATGCAACTTAATTTGATATGTAGTCCTTGTTTTTGATCCAATAATCCGACGATGAAATGAAGCTGATGTTTAGAGTCAACACTTTGGTGGTGGCTTCTGCTGCCGTTTGGACACATATTAATTAGTCTTATTGAGTCAGATGAACACCCAAGTTAGAATTTAAAATTTTATATTGAGAATCTGGAGCTCAAACCATGAAGAAACACAACAGATGAACAGGCTTGATTTCCTGTTGGACACCTGATGGAGGTGAGCTTGTTCTAGCGTCAAAACGTAAAAGCAAACAATAGTAATGGAGCATCAAACACTAAATTAGAGACAGCAATTGCAAAGTTTTGGTTGGGACAAAGGAAATGCCCACATATATCAACTCTAAACTACAACAAAAATCACTACTTTTTGTCCAAAGGTGCTCCACATGGCCAGATAGGCCCCCGCTCTTTTTTAAACTCATTTTAACGACACCATTTAGACATGCTAACATGATGGCCTTTGTACGAAGCCAGCTGTTGCATGGGCCTCATTATCTGCGGCATCACCCAATTGACCACCATTCTCTGGCTGGAAATGCTTGCGCATGCCTCATTTAGTGGTACCTAGAAATCAAGAGGTGAAACAGGATAACCATAGCAATGATGGCTGCCTGAATGCTGATACCATTTGACAAAATAACCAAACATTTTATAGTAAGATCCGCAAGCATTACAAACATGAATTCGTATGTCACAGAGTTCATATTGACTAGATTTGCAAATTCCCATGCTACAACCACCTAGAATACCTCCAACTATATATTTCTACCAGCGAAAGCACAAACACATTTAAAGCAGGGTTTTTCCAATTCACTTTATTAGATGGAAGCAAGACTGTGAAAAGCACACCTATCGTTATCTATAGACTATATAATAGCAGTTATTAGGCCCATTAACGGTGACTTAGTGATGGTGTGGCTTCTCCAAGTCTTCAATACTCGTAGGGCGGAACCAGGCATTTTCCTCCAGGACCGAGTTCACGCCACCGTCAGCAACGGAGGAACGGAGGCCCTGCTTTTCACCAGCGGCAGATGCGTTAAGCTTCTCTGACGCAGGGCCAAACACCCCAGTGTGCGGATCTGGAGCCCAGTACTTGTCCGATTGAGGCTGAATCACATCATCAGGAACCACAGTTGCATTTACCTGATCATCCAGGTTCTTGTCATATGCCGATGCGTGACCACTCCTACATAAAATAATAATAAAAATCACTTCATTTTTTAATATTCCTTTCAATCTTACAAAAGGATTTTGCCTACCGGAGTTTCGAGGCAAAAATTTATTAACTCCAGTTCACGATTTCTTTTAAAATTTTAGCAATTAAAATTGTTATTTGCAATTGCTAAATATTGTTTTAAATTTACAAACAACAAGAAAAAATTCAAATTTTGAACCACTATTTTAAAGTTAAATTTCATTGTAATCATGGGTTTGTTTGATTAAACAAAGTATAATCAAAGAATAATAAACATTGATTAAAACACTACAAAAATATCATTTTAATCCTACATAAAAACACCTATTGCCATCACTCTTTAATTTAATTAAAAGGTTTAAATAAGTTTGTTAACTACAAGTTGAGTGAATTGAAATCAAAATAGTAATTAAAAAAAATAGGAGTGCGGGTAGGTGTGCAAATCGTTGGCGGATAATGGAAGGGTAGGTGATGAAGCACCAGCATCCAAGGGAGTCAACATATTCCGCAAAACAACGGACTGTTAAAGCACGTGACCAGCAAATCACTCGCTACCTCCAACCGACCATACTTTTTCTTGCGTTTCTTTCTCGCATATAATAATCGATCAGATTGAATTTCCAATAAGTAATAAATATTGATCAGCTTTTAGTGAAACGGTTAAACCGAAGTGACAAAATAAATCTATTTTAAATTTATTTTACTATTATTTATTTATTAACAAAATCAGATAAAGATTAAATTTTTAACACGTTAATTTTATATTAAAAATTATATTATTAAATTAAATATATAATATATTTATTATATTTAATATTTATTTAATAATTAAATTTCTTTCTAGATGGATTAAATCAAAAATAAAAATCCCTGTCGTCTTCAACTTTGGGAAACCTGACAAACCAAGCGTTGAAAATTTTTGATATTACACACACGCATACAATGATCCGCAGTGTATGTGAGCCTCCATGGTCATTTCTCTCCGTTGATTAGCACTTCCAAATCCATAGATGGACCCAATGTTTTATCTTATTGGATCCATCCAACGTAAATTGCACGCCTACCACTCAACGAGTCAATATGTATGAAATTAGACCTAAAACTTTTATACAATTCCTAATGGAAAATATCTCACAACAGAGAGAAGTCAAAATAATTAAGTTTTAGATTTTAGAAAATTTTATTGTATTTCACACTAAAAACAAGAATTTTTTTTTTCATTTTTGCAAATAGAAAATTCGAATTTAACACTTTGAATAAAATTATATACCAATCACTATATCAAATGCTCAAATCTATAACCGAAGCCATCAAGAAACACTTGCTCTATTCAAATATAAGCTTGAGAAACATGTTTTAAGGATCCAATGAAAACCAATTAAAATTTATTTAATTATCATTTAAAAAAATTATATTTAATGAATTATTTTTTATAATTTATTTTTATAAATATCATTTTACTTAATGTTATTAAACACTTCGACAATGTTTAACATTTTTTTTAACTGGGCGCACTTTTTAACAATTGGTTGAAAATAGTATATTATTGTAACGAGGACAACATATTCGTCACATTAGTTATTTCTCTCCTATTATTTCTCAAAACAATTGTTGAAACCCTACTTTTAAAATTAATATATATATATATATATAATATTTCTTTAAGAGAAAAAAGAAAAAAGAATTGATGTGTTTGCGTAAAAATCGATGCGTGGCCCAATTAAAAGACAGGTGTCGGCTAGAGGACGAGAAGGAAGTGACCGCGTCCTTATCCGCTCAACCTTTTCCCTTACCCAGCCCCACACACCCACCAGGTACGGCATTTCCACTCTGAACAAGATTTCTCGATTAAAATCGATTAACAGTTGTTCACTTTTCTTTTAACCAAACCAACCACTTTTTTTTTTTTTCCCTATTTTTCTTTTTACTTGATAAAACAAATAAGTTTAATTTAATAACTAGTTGAAACTTAAACCAGGAAAAAATCAAAATAAAAATGGCAGAGTGATTATATTTCATAAAGAAATATTCCTTCTTCTATAATTAATAATTCCTTCGATTATACTTGATTTAATCAAGAATTAATTAATTGTTATACTGCTCATATATGATGAAAGGAAGTGATCCATCAAATTCAGTAATTCAGATAATAATCAAACCAAAATGATACTCATTTTTAATCCAACCTTCATATTATGTTTCTATAAAATTATCATATGTTTTAGAGCAATTTTATCCAAAAATAATAATAATAAACTCAACAAGAAAAAAGACTGGGGGAGGTAATCTAGTCTTTAAGCAGGCACATCCTCTACAAGCTTCTCAGGAAAATAAGCCAAATATAATTTTTAAATCTTCACCGTGTTGTATTGATCGAAAAGGTAATGAGAATATTGTTTAGAATTTTTTTTAGAAAAACATTAATCAAAGATAAATAGTAGAAGAAAAAGGAATTAATGTCAACATTCACAAGCAAAATGACATCAAACAGCGAGAAAACACCGAAGAAAAAAGTGCGAAAGGAAATTAAGGAAAAATGAAAGGCAAGCAAGAAAGAACCTGATAGCGAAAGCAGCAGCAGGAGCAGGAGGCAGAGGTGACGGCGAGGCGGCGGCGTTGAAAACAGATGGGCCGCGAGTGGAGGTGCGGTCAAGAAGTCGCTTCCCCAAGCTAGCGATCCCTCCACCACTCTTCCAATTGGCTGCCATACAAGTAAGAAAAGAAAACGGAGAGGAAATCTGAAAGGAAAAGAAACAAAGGTGATGATTGAAGGATAGCTTTCTTTTGGATTACAAGAAAGTGTTTATATAGAGTTAAGTAGAAGGATCATGGATGGCGATGCCAAAGCCAGATTGACTCACTACATTCTCTTACCGGCCTAACACCGCACCTAACCGCTAACTCTCACCTACACCAACGAACCGTTTCCTTTAACTCAACCGTTATGACGGAAATCTAGTCTAGGTTTTGACTTTTTGTTATTATAAGCATAGATAGCGGCCGATGAGTTTTTTTTTTTTTAATATTAGAATTAACATTTGCATAATTATTATAAATTTTGCATTTGTTTCTAGTTTGTATCAAATTTGAGTATTATTATTTAAATTTAAAATAAAAATTTATCTAATAGGTGTTTGAATTTGTGGAATATTCAAATTTATGAAATTAAAATTTTTTAAAAATAAAGTTATAAAATCAAATAAAAATCAATTTAAAGGTATTTAAAATAAATAATTAATAAAATTTTATAATTAATTTACTATTCTCTTGGAAAATTATTTGTTAAATTATTATTATTATTATTTTATTATAATTGAAATAGTTTAATTTTTCTAATTTATTATCATAAAATTTAGGATTTAGTAAAAAACTTACTAGTCACTCTCTCCATTAGAATAATTTTCTACATTTTAAAAATAAATGAATATTGTTTTGCATCTCCGAATCTATTATACCTGTAAGTAATGCGAATTCAAATAAACAATATTTAAGAATTTATATCTACATCTAAATTTACTATAAATAGTAATTATAATATTCAAATCTGTATATTACCTGAACCAGCAATATTTGATTTTACAGAAAGTAGAATAGATAGTTAATTATATCCGAATTCATGCTATTCATTACCATTACTATAAAAATTTTTTTTGAAATTTATCATTTGAGTTAATCATAAAAGTGATTGAAAGATTTTACTTTGGAATTTTATAAAGCCATAGTAAAATATCTAAATTTCGAAGTAAATCTAAAATAGATTATTATTCTATATGTTAATGGTAAAAAATTTTAGACTTCATAAATGAATTTAAAAATGCCACATGCATGATATATTTATTTAATATTCTCAGCATTAATACATAAAATAATAATAATTTCTAAATAATTACACACTTTTTTCACTCATTTATTTGATATGTTACAAGAAATTGTTAAATTGTTTAGCATAATATTGATACATTAGTAGTGTAAAATTTAGAATAATTTTTTAAACCAAAAAAAAATCAAGTGGAAAGCAAATTCTTTCATTTCAAGAGTAAATGGCAAAGTCATTGTTAAGGATAACTATTAGATTTAATGAATAAACGCAAGGTTAAAAAAATTGAACCAGTAGTCAAATCGATTAAACCATTGATTTCTTTTTCAATCATTTTAATTACCTTATAATATTAAATAATTCAAAAATAATTCAAAAAATTAAAAAATAAGAAAAAATTCTAAAAATTAAAAAAATAAAAAACTTATAAAAACAATAAAATGAAATAAAAATTCGATTGTTTAACATGCTATTAAACTGTTGGATCAATCAGTTTATAATTGAACTAGTGAAATTGATTAATCTAATCCGGTTTTTATCAATGAGCAAATGAGATACTCCTTAAGATATTGTCTATAAAATGTTCATGTGTGTGAACTTGCATTTGAGCAGAATAGTACCACGTAGAAATGGCT
>JBBYHO010000008.1:9742688-9760325 GCA_038382025.1 Adansonia gregorii | reverse complement strand
TAATTTATCAAACAAATTTTATATTACAAATCAATGCTTATAAAATATTAAAGTTAAAAATTAAGAGTTTTATTGCAATACTTAATTTTTTTTAATTTATGAAAAAAAAAACCTTAAATTTACATGGGGCAATGTCCATAATTACTCAATGTCGAACTAAATGGAGTTTGAAAGTTGAGTGATACTCAAATCTACCTTTCTTTCTTTTTTTTTTAGATAGATTTAGAATGAGAGAGGAGATATTTAAAATCAAATTCAAACTTAAATGTTAACTTTAATCTACTCTTATCCACTAAACCAAGAGATTGTTGGCTCTGATCTACCTTTCTCTAAAACTACATAGTGATTATATTTGTTGCTAATTTACTTATAATAGTAGTAACCTAAATTGAGAAATGCAGGGACTAAATCGAGAATCTTTAAAATGTTTGAGACTAATCAAATTAAATTTTGCAAGATGTTTGAGAGTTAAGACAAGGCTTATTTTTGTTTAACTTTACCTGTACATAGCGTCTTTCTTTTGAAATTGGAAAGAGGGTAAATTTTAAGCTTTGTAATTTTAAATATAATATGATTATATAAGACAATCATAACATAAAAAAGTAATTAAGATATAATAAAATATAAAAAAATAACACAAGTGTGATACGAAATATGAACATTTCAAAAGTTAAATAAGGGAAATTATATTGTCAAAATATATAAAATATATAATAATTTAAAAACAATTATGTTGTATGAAAATAATACAAATACGGCATAAATACATTAAATGTCTTGTCTAATAAACTCTAGCTTTTTCAAATAACGCATAGTATTTTAAAATAATATGAAATATTATTAAGATTTATATTTGATACATTACCAGCATATATATATATATATATATATATAAGTGAGGAAAATCAATTCTAGGCATAATTTTGGCTGCATACTAAATCCAACAATTTCTTGAAATTTTCAGTAGAGCTCCCTTTTGCTCCAACGGCTTTTTGGGCAACTTCTTTAATTTCCCTCAAATTTTCTCTCATTTTTTCCCTTTTTCTCGAGCCAAAACTAGATCCAGGCTACTTATTATTCCGTTCTTTGTCAAAACTCCATTCTTAACAATCACACCAATCTCCCACACATCCTCGACCATTCTTCCATTCACCCTATGATCCCCAAAAAATGGCCTGAAAATCGTTGGCACCCCACCTGCTATGCTTTCCACTAGTGAGTTCCAACCACCATGAGTTATGAACAGCCCAACAGCGCCATGGGCTAGCACATCTTTCTGGGGAGCCCATGGAACTACCATTCCATTTGCCTTGTCTAGGAACCCATTGGGCAAATGTACCTTTAATTTATCTCTAAGAGACCACATAAATGGAACCTTGGTAGCTTCTAATGCTTCTGCTACTGCTACAAGTTCATTTGGAGGTGGGATTACAACCGAGCCGAAGCTAATATAAGCCACGGATGCCGGTTTTTGCTTGTCAAGCCAAGTCAGGCAACCATATGAATCGGGAACAGATGATGATAATGTTGCAAGGATGAAAGGTCCAACATTCAGGTATTGCTTGAACTTGGATTTAAAATCATTCGTCATAACAGGGTCTAGTTCTTCAAAAGAGTTTATGAAGAGTGCATCTGCATCAGGCAGCACTTGGCCCATTTGATGCAACATGCGCGAGAAGAGTGATTCCAAATTTCCAAAGAGGATTCCTTCAGGCAAGTCACGGATGCGTACGTTAGACATTCCAGGAATGAAGTTGAGGGTTTCATCTTCTCGCCAAACAACGCCTCTATAATTTACATAGACAGATATTGGTAAATCCATCTTTGAAACCAATTCCTTCCTAAATATATTCGTAACATTGAACATAAGCTAAAAGAGAAATGTAGGTATTAGCTTTGAAGCGACTGAACTTGGATATCTATTGACTGACGGTAGATTACTTAAGCTAGATAAATATACTAGATTTTGTTCAAACTGTTTCCTGATTTGCAACTTTCCAATTTGACCTTTATTTGCCAAGTACATTTTGACAGACAATGCCTAAAGTCAAATGATCATTTTTTTTCCCTCTTATACCATAAGATGGGCTATATGGAGTAGGGATCATATTACTGTCGGGAAAAAAGGGGAAAAGGAAAGGAAAGTTACCTGTGACTCCTAATTTTTCCCTTATTAAATCAGTATAAAAATGGGAAGAGGCCGAGCATGGCCCTGCAGTCCAAAAGGCTAGCCAATGCAGTCCATTTTCCGCTGCCATCTCTTCGGTAAACCAAAAGAAAGCATCAGTGACCAAGCAGCTCACTTTCCTCCCACTGTCTGCCACTGCGGCTTCCATTCCCTTCCTGAAATTCTCAGGTGCCCCTTTCATGAACAGCTCGATGTCATCCTGGGGCTTCCCAACAAAATCGTAGCCTTCAGGTACTCCATCGTGTACGTTATAAGCTTTAATGTTCGGTTGAGTTGGTTGGGATGCGGAGAAGATAAGAGTTGTTGGATTGTGCAGTGCTGAAGAAGGAAAACATGGTGTTCGGGGAGGCAGAGGCTAGGCGGTTGATGATGCTGAGGAGTGGAGCAGCGTGGGTGGAGAAGGGGAATGCAAGAACAACAACATGGGGATCTGCAAGTGGAGGCATGGTTGGTCAGATTGGTTCTGTGCGAGGAGGTTGAGCTTGTGTGGTGAAGGCAGGAAGCAGGGTTTTAAATAATTGGTATTCCGTCCGATTTCCACCTTCTATAAAAGCGACCAAAAACGCTTCCTCAACCATAATTTGAATCCAACATGATGCTGCAATCGTTAAGCAACAGATGCCTACATTGATTTTTTTTTTTTTTAGAAAAAAACAAAGAATGGGGGTTAGCACGACGCGCGGAATGTGGATACTCCGGCTGATTGCTGCCCAGTATGACGCATTAACTTACAACCAATCCCAGTAAAAAAAACCGTTCCGCTTTCCCGAAAAGAAACATCGTAATTGGTCAATGATTAGAAGGTAAGATTGTAGGGACTGGTAATTTCAATTCTTTGTAAAGATACACAAGTAATTGTCGTATTCTACTTTGAAGTAAAACCCAGTGATGCACATGCCAACCCCCATTGATAGTTGAATGCTGGGTGGTCTTTCTACTCTACTAACTTCTGAAAGAATAATGAGACGTGATAGGTACGCCCAAACTCTAAGTTAGTCCACCGTAGCCACGCCCCCTATGTTCTGATCATAGAGCTTTTGACATCAAAACAATATACAGAGACTTTAAAGTTCCAAAATTCTATACATTAAAAACCATTTTTTCCCTTTCCTACGGCTTGAACTTGCCTGCAATTTTACCACAACTTTGAAATTAAATGTCGAAATTTAGATTCTAAACTTCTTAAAAATTAATTGTTGTCATTTAAATTCTAAGCTTTTTAAAAAATTACATGTCGAAGTTCAAATTCCAAACATATTCAATAAGATATTTGAACTGAGTGAACTAAATCTGAGTTTTAATAATTAAATTTTTATTCCAGGCTAAAGAAAATTGGAAGCAAGATTCGAAAAGATAAACTAGTATATTTAAGAGCACATAATCTTAACTTGAAACTGTAAAAGTTAAAAAACAAAGATAGCCCTGTAATCAAACACTGAAACACATAAATAATGTCATTCTACTTAATTTAAAAATAAAATTTAAAAAAAAAAAAGCAGAAGGAAAAACTTTTCTGCACAACCCTCCGAGGTTAGAATTCCCTTTTAAACTAATGAATCAACAATACTTCAAAAAGAGTCATCTAAACGGTGTGCACTGCATTCCAACTATCATGATGACTAGAAATATCAAGCTGGAGCTAGGAAACCCGTATATGACCCATATCACATATATATATCCCTACGTCATACACCTAAATATTCTACACCCTGTGTGCAACCATGCCTTCACTCTTCACCATTTCCAATTAAAACAGACTTTTGGGAAAGATGAGAAACAATGGGTGAAAAATGCTGTATCCGATCTGATTACATCCAGGGATACTGGTGATGAAAACGGAGGCGCAACCTTTTAACTCCCAAATCAAATTTAACAAATTAGCTCCAAGGCAAAATTAGCCATACCTACGAGTCCAACATCTCATCTTGGATCTCATTTGGGGCAATGAGCCCCGGGATAGAAAGCATCCGTTGTCGCTCTCTTTCCCTCTGGACGGCAGCCTCTTCTGCATAGAGATCTTTGTTGTCCTGTGGAAAGTAGAGCTAAATGTTCAGTTCGCTCATTAAAGCAAACTACATATAGAGATGGGAAATTTACTCTATCGAAGACTATAAACTAAAACTTCTAAATTTCAACTAAAACTAACAGTAAATTAAACCCTAACAAGATCATTAGCAAAGAAGACTTCTTCCCCCCCTCCCCCCAACTCGAATCATTACCTGAGCTGAAAATTCTTTTGATTGCACAAGGAAGTCCCGTATGTGATTTTTAAAAGTGGACAGATCATTTCTCGACTCAAATAGTCCATTCACAAACTGAGTAACCTGAAACCCACAAAGACCAGTGATATTAAATCAAGTAAAATATTAAAAAAAAATTGGTTGGACGTGAACCTGTTATTATTACCTCAGCTGCAGTCATGTTGGGGAATGATGTACTCAAAAGTTTTATTGTGCATTCACGAACAAACATTCCATTATTTGGATATGGATATGGAACCGTAGCAGCATCCCACAAGGGCTCAGTCAACGAACCACTCTCAACCTAAAAATAATTCATCAATTAACATTAAACTGATACAAATCACAGTAATCAAGGCACAGTGAAATACTTTACCAAGCAGAACAGGTGCTGTAAAATCAAGACATGCAACTTGAAGCCAGGTTTATGAAATGTGTCCGTCAAGACAGCAAATATTTCTTGCTCAATTGTCAAAAAGTATGTTCGGTAGAACTGGTTACAAAATTCAGAAGCCTGTCAAGGTGCCAAAACCAAGAACTCAGCATCTTATATCAACGCAATTATCAAAAATGAAAAACCACAACATTGTCAGACCTGAAAGTTCTTCAGCATCTCCAATAGGAGATTTAGACCAGTTTCTGCAATATTCCTCTCTGTATGCCGGAATGCCCAAATGATTGAATCCATAACTAGCTTTAGTTGCTGACGCAGATGCATGAAAAAAAAATATTAATCAGCAACAAGTGCATTGAAACTATTTCAAACATCCAAAAATTAACAACTGAGATTAGATAATCCATTATTGGTTGAAAAGGAAAAAGCTTAGACCGAAACAGAAATTTAAAGAAATATTTCTTGTTTTAGTTAAAGGACAGCTACAATAGATCAGCTGAAAGAAGAAACACCAACCTGACTTGACAACAGAATCAGTGCAGGAAAACAATATGTGGCAATGGCACGAAGCAGTGAAAAGAATTTGAGGCGATGTTCGGGGTAATCTTCAAAATTTTTGGTTATCATCTGCAAGGCACGGAAACAAGAAATTATAGGCAAAGCTTCTGCCTGTAGTACCACATCCTAAGCTTTAAAGAGGCGCACACAACACCCTCACTCTCCATCCCCCGTGAGCTCTTCCTCCTTTCAATATCATGCACAAAAGAAACAAACAGATAAAAGACTCACCTCCAGTGTGCACTGAAAAACAGCTTCAAATATACGGGGAACATCATCTATCATTGCAGCTTTATACCTTCATGCATAAATAACAGGACCAAAATATAAGAATGCAAAGATTTGATACTAAAAATGACAACAAAAATAACAGAACTAAAGAGGAAAGGCATTACTTAAGCAAGTAGCAGTACAATAAGTGAAGGTAAATGCTGCCATGTATTAGACACAGAAATGTTGCACTTAAACAATTTGGTAACCACTGACACTTGAAGAGTTTCAATAAAGCACCACTAGGGGTCAGAGCATATGGGAACAAAAAGCATCAATATATATAAATGAAATTATTTTCATTTATAAGGGAATAAGAAAAAAAAATAGCACTTTCAGCAGCAGAATAACCAGTCTTAGCAAGATAATGAGGAAACACAATAAGGCCTTCCCAAATCTTTTTAGCTAGGCTTAGGAGAAATATCAACATATATACATGATTCTTGAGTATAATAAGCACTAGTCAACCAATCCATCCTAACCACAACATTTGAATGATCAAGAAGAGCTGCATGTACTCAACATGTTGTTGATTAATATTCAATATTACATTATAAAATGGAAAACTGTACGAAACGATTCCCATACTTGTTTATTATTGTAGCAAAAAGTGAAAGGACTTCAGATTCTCTAGCATCAGGCAAATTCCTAGCATAGTCACCAAGAACTGGATCCATCATTGGGGGCACAAATTGTTTCCCAATTTGTGGTTGATCTTCTGCCTTGTCCAAAAATGTTTCAATAAGCTTAAGGGTCTCCCTCTTAACAGATCTGCTTCATAAAGCACATTAAACAAACAAGAAATTTCTGGTTGAACCAAACAAACAAAAGCATGTCTCCAAAAATTGGTCTAACCGTAGAAGTTTCACATAGGATGTTTTTGATGCAAAGGGTCCGCCTTCTGCAATACTATTTGATATAAGCTCACTGTACATTCTGTCCAGTTTATTACGGCACCATAAATTACCAATATTAGCAAGAAGAAAACATTGCATTTCCGCGCTCAAACCTGAATTTTGAACTACTAAATCAGATTTACCTGTATACATTGAGCATGTCCAGGAAGATCAAAGAAATCTGAGTTAAGAAATACGTTCCCAGAGAACTAGCGACACTAGTGTTTGTCTGCAAAGTGAAAGGACTCATTTTAAATTTCACTAAATCCCAATAGGCATTGAATTATAACCACAGCATGTACATCAGAAATATCAAGACTGCAAGGAAATAATAGCACTTATCCACCACCAAAGAATCCAATCAATAGATACATGGACGTAAGCCATTAAATTATCACAGTAGTCACACTTTATATGAAAATAAAAGCACCTGCAATATGTTTAGCACAGTTCTTATCACGTCCTGATCTTTAAGGAAGTCAACACTTTGACGTGCCTGGCCTATAATTTCAACCCATTTCTGCATAGGAAGCATAATCATATGAAACAGGCTACCAGCACAATCTCACCATATCTGCATGCGATGGCACAGACACATGCATACAAAATGAAACAGAAACAAAAACATATCAGTTCATCTATTAATGATAAACCTGGTTGGGGAGTTCCATCAGTCTACGCAAGTACTCATCCCTCTTATGGGGATCAGATTCTGCTTGAATCATATGACCAACCTGAAATTTAAAATTAGAAAGGGAAAAAAAAGCAAAAATGAGACCATCCAGCAACCGAATAGACATGCAAAGATCTTATACTACGGGCATGGAGAAGAGGCATACAGATTCATAAAATGAATGGATCTGATGAGGCTCTAGATCAGCAACCGTTGTTGCAAGAGCAGATAGAAGTTCAGACACAAATGGTTCATTTTCTCCAACCTGAACTCACGAGACATAGTTCATCAATATAACAGGTTTTGACCTATATTTTATATATATATATGTCATAACCATAGAGGCAAAATGTTAAAAGTAGTTGATACCTGCACAATCACAAATTTTCGCTTGCATTTCTGAACAATTTTCAGGAACGTGTCGCAGGCCATATCCTGAAGCATCCAACATGTATATTAAGAGGTTGAAGTATGAAATAATAGCCACAATCTTTTATTATCATCATCATCAGTAGCAAAATCGTAAGATAATGAGATGATCATAAACAAATTTATATATAAAGCAAATTCAACCTACCATGTAATTTCAATTACACAAACATGTCCTAAAATATCAGGCACATTAGTAATGTTATCTATATGAGTGTTTTAACCATTGAATTATTTGATCAAACATTTCAGAAGATAAAAATTGTCTCTTTTCCTAGTGATTTTACCTGAACTCCCGGATGTGTTTCATGCATGAATTCGAACAACTTATTAACAACCGTTTTCAGGAATTTCCAATGAGCCCTTAAAAACCTTGGATACTGGCCAACGACATACCTGTAAACAAAACCAACAACAGACATTAGAATAAGACATTAGAATAAGACAAGTAATTTTAAAATATAGCATGGAGAAAACAAGCAGCAGATAAGTTCCTTCAAGCTACCCAAGTCACCAATAAGCACATGTCATATTAAGAGTGCCCAAAAATAGCCACTCCATTCAAATAAAAGCACAGGTTTAAAAGAAAAAAACACCAAGAATGCAGAGTCCAAAGAGAAACCGATAGCCCACGCATGCTCTTGAGATTATATATTCTTACATAATGTTACTAGCAATAACAGCTTTATTGTCTTTCCCTTTAGTGATTTCACACAAATTCAGCAAATCACGAATGACCATCACCAAAAACCTGTTTTCCTGCCATGAACACCAAACATGTTAACTAATATAAGCAAAATGCACACCAGGGAGAAGGTAACAACTCGTACACGTATATGCATGTGTCTACATCACAAACCACATCATATGTGACCTTCAGGTTAACATTTCTTGGTGCAAATAGAAGGATACCTGTTCTTCCATCATGGAACCAGAAATAGATCCTATTGCCCAGCATAACGTGTTCAAGTTGTTCCAACTCCAATCCTCACCGCTCAATTGCTTGCTTAATTTCTTTAGCATCTGCATTACATAGATAATGAAACAAATTCATATTGAATCATATAAGTTAAACTCTAGAAAAGAACGACCAACAGAAAATAATGCATAAATCCCTAGAGGAATAAAAATCTAGAGTCCAAGACTGAACTATCATAGAAAGAAGACTACTTCATTCTCCCCAGATTCTCAGATTTTGAGAGTCGTGTTCTTTCTCTCATCATTCCTTCATTTGCCATTACACTAGTGATATCATATGCAATAGAATATCTACAATCCAGATTGCTTCAGTTGTTTAGAGAAGATAAAGGAAAAAATGCCATTTTTATTGCTAAAAATGATTCATCCCCAGCCTCACGAAAATTAGGTCAGAAAGCAGTAACTAACATCAATTAACTTCAGAAAACGGAAAATTATAAATGTCCCATGGCTCTATACCTGCTTTTCAGTATCTTCATGATCTAAGTGAGACAAATAGATCAAAGTCTCCCTCATAATCTGCAAAATATAACTTTATCAACAACAGAAGCCAGAAGAAAACAAGTAATTCAAAAAAAGATACATAAAAGATTATACAAAAACATAAACTTCTAAAACATAAGCTTTTTGGATAATAAAGCTTTGAAGTGTCTGCTCCACATATCAAGTGGAGCACATTGTTCAGAAGATAAAAGAAATTTAATTTATAGTCATATTTAGACAAAGAACTTGCATACCAAATAGATATCTCACTAGATGAAGTTTACCAATAATGAAAAGAAAAAAAAAAAAAAACCTGCCTTATGAAGAAATCATAACCTACCATTCAATCCAACTAGCCATAATTAGTCAATACATTTTTAACGGGGTAAAAAAAGTAAGCCCTTATGAATGGGAGTTAGATTTCATGAAAGTTAGTCATCTAGACTAAGCATCACATATCTGATATTAGAGATTTATCACCTTGTACTGAACAAGAACATCATTGTCTTTCATCGTCTCCCGAACAATATTGCCATTTTCATCTTCAACTATCAGAACCTCCTCAGGCTTAGCCATACGGCAAATCATGAGCATTCTCAATTTTGACATTGTACCAGCATAAAGTTGTCTTCGTTGCAGAAGCTGGGCACCAAGGCCATCAACGACGCCAGGAAGAAAAGGAACCTGACAAATTCAATTCATTGACAAGAAATGAAGGATCCTTCCAAAATAACCTAGAAATGGCATATCTTGCAGCAATTCAACATTCACAAACTGCAACCAACAACATCCATAAACAGAAGCAATCACAAAACTGATGTTGCACTATCTAGAGTTAGCAATCAAATTCCACATCAATTTCCGCAGACAGCTAAAAAACCATTGCAAACCAAACCAGATCAAACCAAACAAAAACAAAACAAAGCGATCATATCTAACAAGTCATCCATCTAAACAAATCAAACCAAGTAGATCAACATGAATTAACATGAATTATTTTCCCAAAATTTCTAACATATATATATATATATATATCACTGCTGGATTTGAGGGCAATAATAGATATGCCCATTAGTTTCCAGTTGGCGTACCTCTCAGAAACCCAGAAAAGAACAAGAGGAAGATTTTTCCAAAGAAGTGGCTAAACAAAAAGACAAAGATTTACAATATGTGCTGCACATAAACTTGAAAACACTTGAGCTACAATAGAGATCACAGTAGCGTTCAACATTCTGAATCTTTTAAAAATGGGCTGCAAGCAAACATAAAATAATCACGATACCTGCAGTCCCATCATGTTTGCAGTTACTACAGGATTATCCATGTTATGATGTGCATCAAATAGCTCCAAGACCAAGGAGTTCCAATAGTCCAAGCAAACCTATGTAACAAGAAGATAAGCAAAATTATACTTTAGAAACCAAGTTCTAAGAGGTTAAAAAGCTAACAAGCAGATAGAACAAATAATTCAAAAATAAGGTACATCAAATTGCCACGATACCTTAAAGACCTCCGTATCATCCACATAAGATATGCTGATAAGGTATTCCAGACCCACTAACAATGCAGAAATATTTTCTTGTGTAGTCTCTAGCACCCGAATGTGAAACTGAAAACAAAAAATAATTTAGCAGCATGATGATCTCAAACACCAACTGCAACCGAGCCCTCAAAGTTAGGAACATTTTAAGTTTAACCATTCCAATATTTAACAATACAATTAATCAAAGACTAAAAAATGAACCATAAAAATCATGTTTAGGATAATAATATTAGTAATTCGGATTATTCTTTGCATCAAAATGCCTTCAGGCACTCATCAACCACATCAGACTGGGGACTTACAGGGTACTAAACCAAATCTATTACTCATTAACCATCTTTCACCTTATGATCAGAAGGAGCTTTGCTGATTTCATAGGCAACTTACCTTGTAGAATGAAGTGAAGAATAGTGCCAAATTCTGAATGAATGCCTAGTGCAACAACATAAAAGAATGAGCTTACGCAGAAAAAAATTAGGTATATAAAAAATGTAACACAGACAGGAACCATCTGACTAGAAATATACCTGTTCCTCACTGGTTCCTTGTGCATAAGCCTCAGGGATGTTGGTACTTGGTGGGAGAATAGTCTAAAAACATCACAAAACGTATTGACATATGAATAGAGAAAAAAAAGATAAAGAAAGAAAAACACAATGACGAAAAGCAACATAAAATCTACATATCAACCAGTTAAAATTTATAAAAAAGAAAAAAGGTACGCCAAAGCAAATGTACAGATCTGCAAACCAACATTCTAACTGCAAATCTTAATGAACTTATAAAGTAGATGCAGACAAACCTGCAACTGGACCATGAATATATTGTACATCTTAACATATTGCACATTATAGTAGTCCCCAAAATTTAAGGCAGCAACCTGTAATCATCCACAAATGTAAGAAATAAATTTCCGCATTCTTAAGAGTGATAACAATATTACTTCATTCCATTTAGGAAAAATTTTTTTAAGAACTTACCTCTGTCAGACATTGGAGGGTGAGATTCCGGTATGCCGGCACAGGGAAAAATTTTAAGAGTGTTTCCAGCTGTAAAACTCATATATACAGCAAGAGAGTTGAAACAAATAATACCAATAATAAATAAGAACCTCATCAGAAAAGGTAGCATGCAAAAAATTTTGACAGCTAAGTCATTCAATAAATAAAGAATGACATACCAATGTTGATTCAAAAATATAACCCAGAGGAATCCATGAAAGAAATGCATGCAAGGTGGATAGTGTAGCCCGTATAAGCTCTGTCCTTTGAGAAGCTGATAGTACATATAAGCATAACTCATGAATGAGTTGAAACTCACTGTAGAAAACAAAACAACATTTAGCAAGATGAATTGCACAAAGAACAAACAAATATCAAACATAAACCTGGCTAGGAAGAATAAAATTATCATCGGTGAGACCTTACATTGCTTAATACACAAAGGCAAGGTAAATAATATAATTCATAATAGTTAAAGAGAGACCTTCAACTCTTTTCTGTTTACCGACAAAAAGTGAGATCATCATCAGGTTATAGTTCATTCAACAGTTTTTACATGTGAATTAAACAAAAAAAAAAACCCACTGGACGTTAGGTAGCCTAGAGGGGACAACTTGATATTTAGTGAGGAGAAGTCTTTCAGACCTGTTCCTTTGCAGAACAGTTTATCGTTATTGTTTGAACTAATCTCAGATCTTGTTGCCGATTTGCAAACCATTTTATAAGTCAACATGCAAAGACATATTCAATAGACAAGACACATTCCCGAACATGCCAAGTCCACAAATCATAGTTGTCAACATGATCCCCAGTAGGCATATCCAAGGGTAGAACGATATGCCATTAAATTAATCAGACTTCTTTTTCATGCAAACTTTGACTAAATATGACTGGCAATTACTGACAAACTAAACTTTTCGCTCTTCCATTCAAAATCAGGGGAAAAAAAAAGCACTACTCAATTTGAGGATAGATATTTTATAAAACAGGAACAAAATGCAAAAAGAGATTTTACCTATGAACATCAAAGAATAGTACAGAACGGCATGTAAACAAAAATTCCAAAAGACATCCACAAAAGTATAACCCTAATAGCTCAAAATAAGTAAAACATTTTCACCTGTTCAGAGATTGTTTAAGCTCTTTGATTTTTTGTTGAGTCATTTCACCTCTTGAGAAATCAAAAACTTCTTCACTTAGAAGCTGACCATAGAAAAGCTCATATCAGATTCTACAAGCAGTTTTACTAAGAAAGAATTCTGATGCAAAACTTACTTTCAGTATTGCCATGCAATTTTCGCATATTGTTTCACTAGTTTTTGCAGCTGCAACAAGATCAGGAATGAAGCTTCGCCATCTGGCTGGCCAATCATGTTTTAAGATCTGGACATTCAGTAGGCATAGAATTTTTTAGAGAAGGGTAACCAAATTTACTGCAGTCATTAATTTCCTCTAAATTTATATTAAAGAAATAATATGTGTCGAACCTTCTGAGGAGAAACTCATCGAAACTCACCAGTAGGGTAACCAAGGGGCAAAAGAAATATAGAAATAACATTTTTGGTGTTATAACTCGTAAACATAGTCACCGATAGAAATAAAGTAAAATAAGAAAGGCAAACAGATAATGCCCCAGCTGCAGGCTGCCTTGTTTGTTAAAAACACAATGAACTCTAAAGAAAGACTGTCCCTCATATATGAAATATATTTTTTTAAGCAGGTATATTATACCTGAACCAATATGATATTCAGCTTATTGACATAAAGCCTTTCTGCACGAAAGGACGCCTCATTGCTTGACAACTAGCATAAGAGAAAGTACATGTAAGAATGAATATACAAAGAGCAGAAAAAGAAAAAAAAATGCAATAAAATGTACAAAATTTTGGGAGGAATTCTGCAATCCTAAAGGGAAAAAAGCAATTAAGAGCTCTTTTACCTGTACAATGACTTCAGAAATGTAATTTTTCATTCCATCTCGTTGCTCAACAGGCAGTGCATTCCACCTATACTTGATAACACCTTCAAGAACCTGTAGAACAAGCATGAAAAAAAGCTCCCCAAAATCATCAGATTTACCGAGGATTTCAAATTCTACTTAAGATATTTTGCAAAAGTCAAGTCTTTTCTTAGAAAAAGTTCGTCCAAAATATCAATCAACTAGGCAGCTATATCAGCGAGACCAACTTTTAGGTACAAGCATCCTACACAACATAGGAATGTGAACTATAACTCCCCTGAGCAAGTCTGCTGTATTATCAATTATAGATTACAAAGCAAATAGTCATTTTGACTGACCTGCAAGGCAAAAAACTTGGTATTAAGACTCTTTGTCTGCTGCAGGATGTGCACAACCTGAAGCCACATATCTGGATTATTTTGCAGATCTCGCAAGATCTGATCCGCATGTGCTCTCTGTGAATTGATGTACAATTAAGGAAACAAATTTGTGAAAAATAGAAACAAAATATAATTATGGCCCAATGAGACATTTAATATATGCAGAATACAATGAGATTCATCAAATGCCAGAAATATAATACTGGTAGTAACTATCTGACGAATCATTCAGTTTTACCAGTAATGAAACAAAATAAAACTGATAATGTTTGATCAACAAGGTGAAACCAGAACTACTACTGAAATGAAAATTAGATGCTACATGCTAGACTAAGTGGTTTTCATTTTTTGGGGGGGTAGGTGGATAGAATTGGGATTAATTATGTAAGGGAAACACTAATATTTAGAGGTCTTTTGCTACAAAAAACCAGGGTAAGAGATTAAAAAATATCCAAAAGTAAAACTACTGATCTCTTACTAGTTTGACTTCAAAAAGTTGCTAAAAGATAGTCAAGTCACAACAGAAATTTTTCATTGCAGAAGAAAGTTTTAATGATCACTTGCTGGTTTTTAAAAGAATGTCTACCATCACTATAAAAATCTGAACTGTAACAGGCATTGCTTATTCCTTGAATTTATCATGGTCAGCAACCTAGGGAACTTCATAGTTGGCTGTTTCTATTCTTGAACATCAACAACCAAACTAAACAATCTGTTCAGCTACAGAGAAACCAAAGCAGAACAAAAAAAATGGAAAGAAATTAAAAATGCATAAACCTAGATCATATGCTTCGGCTCATTAGACTGATAGGAGAAAGGAGAACAAAAATAAGTGAGAAGAGAGAATGAAGTGAATTGAATGATATCAACTTTTATCTTGTTGCTTGGTAAGAGAACTAATAAATAAAATGAGTTGTGTATGAATTTAAAAGGAATATTCATTAATGAAGTAATGAACAAACAATAAAGAATGCAACATTTGGTTTTGGTTTTATTTCTCTCCAAATCTATTAATTTTCATGGAGATTTTAAAAGCTGGTCAAGGCATGAGACATATAAGGGACATTTCTTGTCTTTTTTACTTCTGTCATAATTATTCTATTTGAATGGAAGAAACATAAGCTATCAACCCAAGAGGACTAATCCCAAATTTAAAGGCCAATCGTAAACCTAGAAATTACATCAGCTAAAAACTTTAACCTTCTTTCATTTTCTAATAGCTGAAAGGAAGTCTTAAAAGCTTTCCCTAAAAAAAAAAGGATAATCCAAAATTGGCCATTATTGAAATATAAACTTTTATATCTTGTGGCACTTCCCAAAAAAGCAAAGGTTCGTGCACTGAAAGCCTTAATCAGACCTATCCTCCACCCTCCTGAACCACCACCACTTTTCATACATTATCCGGAAAACCAGAAAGAAATTTAAAATGTTAATTAAGAAAACAGCATTCCAGTAAAAACTCAATCACATGAAACCCTAGAAATTCAAATAAAAAAACAATTCCCCACAGGTCCCTCCGTCCACCCCCCCCACCACATTTTCCTGGGATTTATCCCCATTTTGAAGTAAATGTCCAGCCATACTTAACCCTAGGAAACCAAAATCCCCCACACTCTCCCTTACTTTCTCGAAAACCAAACAGAAAATCACTTCCAACTAAAACCACATTTACCGCGGTTTACTAGGCAAAGAGTCAAGAAACGGAAACAGAAGTAAGAAAATAGAGAAAAGAAGGAAAAAAAAAAAAAAAAGGAAAGCAAACGCAAAGAACAATCAAACCTCTTCTTTAGATCCAGTGCCGTAAAAGGCCGCGACGGTAGCGTCAAGTAAGGAGACATCAATCGGCTGACTCAAATCACTAAGCCTCTCAGCCGCCATATCTAAAAAAATCTTAACCCCTCTCTCACACTTCCCCCCCAAATAAAATCCAACACTATATCTCTTCCACTGGAAATGTTCACTGCACAAAAACCCTAAAAACCGTAACAGCCAAACCCTAAGAGAGAAATATAAAGGGACTAAAAACGAAAACAAAAACAAAAAAAAAAATTAAAGGATCTTCTAGAAAGAGAGAGAAAAAAAGGGGAATATGAGGGCTTTTGAAAAATAATTTTAGAGAGAAAAAGAATTTAAATATGTAAGTTAGAGCGTGACTATTTAAAAAAATAAAAAATAAAACAGCTTAAAATTGAAGCAGAACAGAAAGAAAGGGAGTGAGGCGGACGGAGCGAGTTTGAAATGTTTTTCCCTTTTATTTACTGTTATTATTTTTCAATTTTATATTTTCCCTTTTTTGCCCTTTTTTCTTCAAAAAAACAATTTAGTTTTGAAGGGGAGAGATTTTGGGACCTAGAATTTAGAAAAGCTAGAATGGGGGTGAAGACCGAAGCGAACGGCGTTGGATTTTTTTTCCTTTTTTTTTTACTGGAAATTTAATTTTAAAAAATACACATAAAAATAAATCTAATAATATTTAATAAATTATAAAAATATAAAAATATGATACGATATAATATGAAATATTTTTAAAATTTATTTAATATAAATAATAAACGTATCAAAATTGATATAAATATAAAAAACTTTAAATACGATTATGAAATGACAGAATATACGAATATTATATGAAAACACGAATTGTTCAGTCTATCTAAAGATAAAATATTGTAGTATAATTTTACTTTTACTAGGTTGAATCTTGTGCTTCGTACCGGACATTTCAAACATTTGCAAGGAAAATTTTAAAGTAAGAAATTAATATAAGAGGAAACATCTTCCATTAGTAATTGTCGTCTGCAAAATGGAGTTTCACAATTACCATTGCTGGAGTTTACTGTTACAAAAATGTATAACAGCCTGTCAGTGCAGGAAGGTGAAGAACTTCAAAAGTGTGTTAAAACACCATGAAGTTCAAAATGTTTGGTGTCCTTCGTTGCTGCATTTCGGTGCTGGATGCTTCTTTTATGTTAATGCTCTTATTATTTGTTCTCCGAAGGAAATAAATAGGAATTGGAGTTAGAATTCGATTAAATAATTGATTCAGCGAGCAAATATAGAAATGGTAATTTAAACCTAGCTTGCAATGGAGGAAGAATTCTGAGCAGCAAGCAAGGAAGTTGTCCCTGGCATAGTTCCAAGTTTATAATACACCGATAAGGGTTGTGGGAGTTGTCGGGGCATAAGTAGCTATTCTGTTTGATGTTTAGATGCATATCAATTGTGACGGAAGAGTCGTACCTTAGTTCGACGCAGCATCTTGGGCGAGGCTAGATGGAAGAATTTCTTGTAGCTTGTAGGTCGAGCTAAAGATTGTTTCAACCTGATGCTGTCAAGCCTTAGCGATCAACGGAAGCTTTGTCTGATCCTACGGTATGTTTGTTATAGGACCATTTTTTAAGCGTTGCATGGCAAAGCAAGGAAAAAGGTGGAATCGGTAAGCAGAGTGAGAATTACATCTAAACACTGAAAAGCATAGCGAGAAGCATTTAATATATTGAAATGATTAATGATATATTATGCGGAGTAGCGGTTTGAACCTGTTCTTTTGAGTTTTTTCAATTTTTTTTTTAGGAGATTCTTCAAGAAATAGTTCCTTGACGTTGCTAAAAGGACCTTTTCCTTGGCGACGTTTTCGTATCGCTCAG
>JBBYHO010000008.1:9698459-9711225 GCA_038382025.1 Adansonia gregorii | reverse complement strand
AGTTTATATTAATATTTTACTATTTTTATATTAAAAATTAAATATTTTTATTAATAATAATATTTAACTCGAGTTAAATTTTAAAATTAAAATTATGTTATATAATAAAAAGCTTTCTTTTGAAAAATGTCTTTCACTTTTTAAAGGTGAAAGGTATTTTTCACAAAAAAATATTTTATTTTTCTTTGATCAAATTATTTTTTTAAAACAAATATTAAAAAAGATAAAAAAATATTTTTAAAAAATTATTTTCAATGAAATAAATGGACATTGAAAGCTAAGCAGGCCGAGGCCCATAGTATTTGTATTGATTGGTGGAATCCATGTGGGCTGGGTGAATGGACTTCTGAGTTCCTCAGTCTTGGTTTGGTGAGCTATTTGTTTTAGCGGGGCGGCCGTTCGTACGAATGGACAATAGCAGTAATTCCTTAAAATTCTAACACAATCATATTCGCGCGCGCACACACAATCACAATAGATTTATAGAAAAATGGAAGCAATTCAAAGAATGATTTTTTTTTCTTTTTTTTTTTTCCAATACAGGAGAGAACATTTCAAGCTGGAACTTAGAATGTCTATCAAAACCTAATTCCAAATCTTCAAGGTTGAGCTAAACTGCTTCAAGCGACAATAATGGCTCTGGTTTCCCTCTTATTTCAAGAACAAGACGAAACAAATATTACATTACAACTTATAGGCATTGGACAACTTTAAGAAAAACAAGAACCAACCTAATATAACATAGGATTTAATGGCATATTGGTTTTTTTGCTTCCAAGAACTCTTTTTGACACATTTAAACCTAAGTAAGAAAAATCAGCATGCATGGTGCTTGACGATTTGAAAGCCGAATTAAATTATATAGAAGAAATTTTCATGGCAGCTGGGTAATTGGTGCAGCAGCCAGCTTGGCTCTAAGGTCTTTTCTCAATATCTTTCCAGAAGGAGACTTGGGAATTGCATGAACAAAGTGCACCTTATGCAATCTCTTGTAAAAAACAACCTGTTTTGGTAACACACAAAACAAAAGTATGTGTTATGTAATTCCCGTGACATCCGTAAATGCATCAGTGACTTTGACTTGGAACTATACAAGGAATTAGTATGGAGGCAAGGAATGGAATATTTTTCTTCATACCTGTTTAGCAATGAATTCTTTGACAGCTTGTTCAGTAAGTTCAAAATCATTGGTATTTGATCGAACCACAAATGCAACAGGAACTTCACCGGCAACTTCATCTTTTAGCCTGTTAAAAAGTTGGCAGTTTGTGTAAGTTTAGACACTATAATTAAGCTAAGCCAAAACTATGTATCTAAATATTAGAGCAACTGTCAGCCATGAGCGAAAATGAATTGAACAAGTTGGAAAGCACATACGGAACTACAGCTGCATCTGCAATTGATGGATGGCTTAGAAGGAGGGCCTCAAGCTCAGCTGGTGGCACCTAAAACAACAGAAAAATCAGTCAAAACAGCAAAAACATCTCAATGGTAAAGGAATTATTAAGGGAGAAATTAACTAACATACTTGGAAGCCTTTGAATTTGATGATTTCTTTTACTCTATCAACAATGAAAATCTCATCATCTTCATCAACATAACCTATATCACCAGTATGAAGCCAACCTTCCACATCTATGGTGGTTGCCGTGGCCGCGCTATCATTCAAGTAACCTATAATTTGTATTATAAAAAAAATGTTAAACGATCCCAGGTTTTCGGGGACGAAGTCTTTATATAGATCAAATAGTTTTGAACATATTCCTCTGAATTAAACCTTTCATGATTTGGGATCCACGAATGCAAATCTCGCCAGGTTGATTGCAGCCAAGAGAGCAGCCGGTTTCAGGGTCAATGACCTTAAGCTCAGCATTCCTAACCACCGTGCCACATGAACCTGACTTGGTTGGAAAGGGCTGCTTTGCAAATCCTAGGCACATTGATAGAACTGGTCCAGCCTCTGTCATTCCATATCCCTATATTGGGCGGGGAGGACATAGTTAATCCACCGTAAAATGGACAATATTATCCCCTGTGAAATGTACAATCTATACTATATATAATGGGCATGACTACAATCTATACTATATATAATGGGAATGACTAAGTTTAGTGTCATACCCAACTCATTAAATTCAAGTGAGTTTGTATTTTTTTTATAACAAAATAAAAACTACTTACTAATTACAATTTTTTTTTAAAAAATAAATTTTTATATACATTTTTTTAACGGCCAAAATAGTAAGTGTGCATAATTTATTATTATATAAGTATATGCCAATTGCAATGACATGCTTACAGAAAACTAAAAATTTATACTACAATTACAATGCCATCTACCAAAAGTGGGAAACCAATGAAAAATGCCCATAAATGCTTACCACATGAAGCCTAGATATGCATATGATTGGGTATTTAAACTTTTGGGCCAAGACCCAATGAAGCCTAGAGGAATGATTGTGGAAGAGACAATGGAGTTATCATTAAAGGAATTTCGAAAGAGATGATATATTTTAGTATTGGAATTTTCAATTATAAACATTAATTTTTTTTTTCAGATGTAGTGGAATTGTAATTATAAGGAAAAAAAAAAAAGAAAAAAGAAAGCAGATTAATCTAAAATCCTTTGTTCAATCTGAACAAGTTTGTCATAAAATCAAACTCTGTTTTTCTTTCTAATTTTTTTAAGCGTAAATCCTAATTATACTGCTAGCTTTCCAAGTTTCCATCCCTCACCGCCAAAACTAACCAGAAACATAAACGAAAAGACAAATGAATGCACAACTGCACAAGAATCTTTCAGAGTGTTTTTTTCCCGGATAGACTTGGAAGAAAGGAGGGGGCCCTACTGCAATTGTGCGGCTCCAAATTCAACAACAATTCATTATCCTGCCAGTTAATGCTGCTTTCAGCATTGATTGGCATTCCTCAGAGGTCAGAAATCAAAGCGAAGAAGACCACCAACTACCAACGCTAGACCTCACGGTATGTCATCGTGTTTGTCCGGTTTACGTATTTTATTACATTATAATATATTAATAATATTTATATTTTATATAAATTTTAAAATAATTTTATTTATAATTATAATATATTTATATTATTTTATTATATTTTAATTATTTTTTGTATTATTATGCATGTAAAAAGTATTTTTCAATGGAATCCATTTATATTTCAGACTGACATGATTGCCCTTGTTTTTGGGGTCTTGCACGTCAAATGTGACTTTCATTAAATGGACAATCCTAATTCATTCATATATTAATAATTAAAGGGTAGGAATTAGATCTAAGTTTAAATGTTTTGATTAAGATCCGATCTATTTAAAAATAATAATATTTTTTATTTATACTTAAATTTATTTAATAAATTTAATATTTTTATTACAATTTTTTAATTTAAATAAATAAATTAATTTTGAGCCAATCTACATGTGACTTTGGTTAGGTTTTGCTTCCTTTTTTTTTCTTCCCCTCTCCTTCTCATTTCAACTTTGTTAAATGATGATATCAATTATGATCATAAGCTTTGTAGTTGCCCAACTGCCTAAAAAAAACAAGGTGATTTTGATTTTTTTTATTAATGACAACTTAGACCTATTTATCGATCACCCTAACTCAATAGATTTAATTTTTATTGAGCTAAACTTAAATAAAATTTTTTTATATAACTTGACTCAACTAATCTATATTATTATTTAAATAATAAAAAAATTAAATTAAATTATAAATATTAATAAAAAATAATTTTTAATATTATTTTAAACAATGAAATAGATATTCTAACCGGTTCAATTATGAAAACCTCTAGGGACAAAAACCAAAGTATAACCTACATTAGTTAAATTCAATGAATTAGATAAATTTTTATGAAAATGAAAAATGATAACATCATTTACCGGCCTAAATTAAGGCAAAAACTTTTTTAAGTGTGAATAATATTCTTAGCTTCTATTATGGGTGTATTTAATTAATTTCTTCAACTTTATGATAAAGGAAAAAGGCATTGGACCATATATACATTATAAGAATGAGACGTCCTAGATTTAGGCTTTTTTATTTACTTGAAATTCTTTTAAAGATTTTAGTTGCGCCGCACTTTCTAGCAAGAACAAACAGGCTCCAACTAGACGATGTATAAACTAGTCACGTGAGCTCTCAACGTACCATTAAAGACTAATCTGCCATGGTGGAGGCTTCATTATACAACACTAATACTTAATAAAATGGCAAAATTAACAAGAAAAAATGTTGTATATTTATCTATATATATAATTGATAGTTCAAAATTTATTATTATAAATATTAAATATTAAATATTAATCTTTTTATCTATAAAGAACAAAAAGGATGGACTTAATCTTTTAGTCATATTCTTGTGAGCCGTACAAGAGTGACAAGACGAATCGTACGGACTTATTATATCTTGAGTTCCCTGCATTATTTTTTATTTATTTTTTAATAAATTTATTAATATCATTTATATTTATAAAATTTATTTATTAATTATAAAAATTAAATTAAATTAAAATTATATTAAATAATAATCAATAAAAAATAATAAAAAATCTTAATCTTTTACTGTATTTTTTAAAAATGATTACCTTCCATTTATAGAGGCCTGTTTAATTCCTTAAAAAAAATTAAAAATATGTCAAAATACCCTTGATTTTCTCCTAAAATATCAAAACACCCCTACCACTTCCTTAACCAGCCTAATTTTAATAAACCAAAACCTGCATAGGCAGACAACAGGCTCTACCCAAAAATTTATTTTCCTCCGTCTCGGGAGTACATTACTCGATTAAATATCCTATACGATTATGTATTTACATAAATATAATTTTTTATTTCTTAAAAGATTATATACGTATTCTAAAAAATTGAACTTGAATGCTTTAACCTTTCTTATATTTCAATTTGATTTTTATTTTTAATAATAAAAATAGTGTATATCAATATTTTAAAATTGAATTTATAATACTAGAAATATAAATATATATATATATATATTTGTAAAGTAAGTGTGAAAGTTAAAAGAGGAATAAAAGTTTAAAAACGGAAAGAGTATGGAGTAATGGTTCTTAATTTCAGAAAAAATTATGACTCTCATTTTGCATGAACTTCAGTTAAGAAATGCATTAATGAAAATAAAATAAAACTACTAACCTGACCCAAAACGGCTTGAGGAACCCTTCCCCTGAGAGCCTCTTCCAGCTCTTTTCCAAGCGGCGCAGCCCCCGAAAGCACCATCCTGATTGAGCTCAGATCAAACTGGGCCACCATCGGATTCTTAGCCAACGCCAGCACTAACGGCGGCACCACCGCAGCGACTGACACTTTATGCCTTTGTATCAGCTCCAATAATGCTCCTATCTCAAACTTCTGCATCAACAGAACCGCGGCTCCGGCTCTCAAGGAACACAACAGCACGCTGTTGAGTGAGTAAATGTGAAACAAAGGCAAAACACATAAGACAACATCGTCATGTTTCAAATAAAGATTTGGGTTCTCTCCATCTACTTGCTGGGCGAGGCTCGTGATCACGCTTTTGTGAGTTAAAACGACTCCTTTCGGTAACCCCGTTGTTCCCGAAGAGAATGGTAAAGCTATAGGATCATCAGGGTCAATGGAAACTTGAGGGATCTCATTCTCGTTCGCGTCTGATAACACCGAGAAATGTAAACAATCTTCTGGAGGTTCATCGATGGTGATGACCTTGAAATCTTCACCCATTTTGGGGAAGTTTTCGTCGTTTGTGTTGTCTTTAAGCTTATCAACGTATTGGGATTGGGTGACTATGAGTTTGGCTCGAGCAGCTTTGAATTGCTTGAAGATTTCAGCCGATGTGTAAAAAGGGTTAGCCGTAGTTGAAACCGCTCCAATCATGGAAGCCCCCATGAAAGTGAAGACAAACTCAGCACAGTTTTGGAGGAGAATCATGATGACATCTCCCTTTTGAATGCCTAAACTGGATAAACCAGCGGCAGTCTTTCGTGCAATCAAGTGAGTTTCTTGGAACGAATAGGTTTTGCTGGACGACCCAGAGATCAAACATGGTTTATCAGGGAAAGCCGAGAGGTTTTCAAAGCAGTAAGTATGGAGAGGCAGGTGGTTTGAGATTGGAATGTCAGGCAATTTCGACCTGAAAATGTGATCACCACCACCAGCAGTCGTTTCAGGGGAACGTTTAGTGGGAGACAAAGAAGGAGAGAGCTGATCAGGCTTTTGGGGCTCAACAGGATCAGCCACGGATATCATGGTAAGTGGCTTTGATGGATTTTTGGGGATGAGTTAGAGGGAAAGGGGCGAGAAAAGAAATGAGTAACAACTAAATAAATAAATAAAACAGAAGGGGAAGAGAAGGGAAGAGGGAAAGGAAGGAGGGAGAGTGGTAGGTAGAGCATATGGGCGAGAGGAAGTGGGTGGGGAATTTGATTTGAGAGGGAAAGTAATGTTAGCAAAGCCTAAGGCATACGGCATCTCACGTTCAAATGGACACCGGACACCCACGCCCACACCTCCATGTTTTTCTACATCAAACCAAGCCTTGCCATACCTACCTTTCCCTCTTGGGCTGCATCTCGGCCTTTTTCTAATTTCTGTTTAAATTCCTTTTGTATGTGTGTGTGTGTGCGTGTTTTTATTTCTTGGCTTACGATTGGTTATGGTAATGCCACGCCTTTTCCTTGTTTGGTTGATTAATTCCATTTCCTACTGTGTAGCAGGTTTTGTATTTTGTGGAACATACTTGTTTTTCTTTGATTTCCTGTGTTTTAACAATTGAAGCCATCTCAACAGTTTAAATTAATAACGGAATTAATTAATTAGTAAAATAAAATATAAAATCTTAATTTAAGTCCATGACTATTAGTTTAAGCCTAGCAAATTAAATTCATTTATTTATACGTATCTTTATTATTATAAAATTTTTGATTAAGTTCATATCAAAAGTTAAGTGACATCAATTCAAAAAAATTAAAAATAACTCGAATAGACTTTCAAAATATAAATATAAAATTAAGGTATTTGTCTTTGTCCTTTCAAATAATAATTAGTTATCCAAATTATCTTTTTACTTAAAAATTACCCGCTTTTAATTTGAAAAAAATAATTTTCTCACTTTTTTTATTTAAAAAATACCAATCTTTTACATTCTATACATTTAAAAAAATAAATTTTCACTTTTTATTTAAAAATACCAATCTTTTAATTAACTTAATTGAGGAAGTTGAAAAAAAAAAACTCAAATAGAATTCTTAGAAAATGTAAATTAAGATGTTTGGCCCTTTTCCTTGAAAATAATAATTAATTATTTAAATTTTCTTTTTATTTAAAAAATTACCATATTTTTATTTCAAAAGTACTTTTCCACTTTTTTTAGTTAAAAATACCAATTTTTTAAATTTTTTATACATTCAAAAAAATTAAAAGAAAAAAAAATCATCTACTTTTATGTCTTCATTAAAACTAATTATATTTAAAGTTTTTTTTAATTTGATATCACATGTTAATGACATTAATTTAAATTAATGAAATGATGCAAAAAATTTTTAATTAAGTTATAGTAAATTTACAAAATAAAAATATCATTCAATATAAAATTAAAATATTTTTAATTAATTTTATTTTTTTAACTCGTGAAAAAAAATAACCTTTATCTTATATAACTTCTTTTTATTTTTTGAATTTTTTAACCCACATGACGATGTACCAAAATGTCATTTCATATATTATAAAACCTAAGTTTTTAATTATAATTTAGTTTTTTTTTTCCCTCATCAACTCTTTAAATAATGCGTTACTAATAGAGAATTGGTCACGTTTGTGTGACACTTCGGTTTTTCCCTCCTCGCTAGAACTTAGAATTGATCCCAATTTTTGGTACAACGAAGACAAACTGGTGTAAGGAGAATATATATTAGTCTTGTTGTGATGTGCATCGAAGTAATAATTAAGTATTTTATAAATAAATAATTAGCATTAACATTTTATTGTTCCATGCACAAATTATATTAAATTAATATAATTTTTTTAATGTTAATGTAAGAGTAATACTATAAAGATAAACAAATTCATATAAATTTAACCTTTTTTTTTATTTTACAGTTTTGAAAATAAAAAATTCAATAATTTTTTTATTTTTTATTATCAATAAATGTATTTAACAAAAGTTTCTTAATGAAATTAAACTTTTTTTTACTGATAAATAGATCAATTTTATTAATAAATCCATTTAACAAAAGTATTTTAATTAGATTTAAATTTTTATTTATAAATTAGATAAATCTAATTAATAATGAAAATAAAATATTTATTATAATTGTTTAAAATTATAATGAATAATAGCAAGGGTCATTTTCACCGATTCAAAAAATATTTTTGACGTTATGCTTTTATATTATAAATTATAAATCTATATTGATGATATTGCATTCATAGCAAGAAAAATTAGACAAATTACACATTTAATCATCCAATTATGAAAAATCAAGATTTGATCACGTTTAGTCATCCAATTTAACGGTTGATGAGCTGAATGACAAAAAATAAAAATATTAATGATCAGCTCGTAATTTACTCAATATAGAAATTAAATTGGATGATTAAATGTACAATTTACTCTAAAAATTCTTCAAAATAAATATATCAATCAAATTAATATATAATTGGGCAAATTTCATACTTGGTTAGTCTTGACCTAAAATAGCAAAATTCTAAGGCCTCCTCTTTGACAGTAAATTCTTGTCTTGCCTTGCCGCATTAGCAATGAGAATATTTGTTGAACATTTATAATTCCCAATCTTTTTCCACAAAGGGAAATTATCTATATATGGAAGTGATAGTAATTCAATAATTTCTTCTATTGTTTTTTCTTATATTTTTAATTTATTTATAATTTCCTTAACTCCTATCTAATTAATTTATTTTAAAAATATATTGCAGATTTAAGCACTTTCGAACCTACAATCACTAAAATTTATCAATAACGTCGTGCCCAACTATTTGGTTGATCCTAATTTCTTCTATTGCTAAAACTGAGAAAACTCAACAATCAAACGTAAATGTAATGTATACTTTTTGGAAATAATAAATAAAGTTTTGGTTGGAGGTTCAAAATGCCTATAAAAATAAGTGAGCTACTGCCCCTCTTTTCAACGCCTATAGAGTTTCGGTGAAACTTACTATTTGAAAAAGAGAGGGTCATACAGACACATTCCCATAATCTTCAATTAAGCAATGTATAGCATTTTTTTTTATGGAACGACCAAACATTATAAACCAGTAAAATGAGATATTGTAGGAGACGGAGATTGTAAGAGATTTTGAAGAACAAGTATAATAATAAGTAATGATAATAAATGTTATAGGTGGCTGGGAGGGAGGAAAGTGTGATAGAATAATTTTAGAAAGAGCTATCAAGAGAATTAAAATGTTAAAAGTTTGTTGATCTGTCAAAAATTTTAGTTAAAGTTTGTTGATTCTCTTCTTACAAAAAGGTCGAGTACAACCCTGCAGCACAGAAAGAATTAGGGGGGGTGTCGGAGTTGGTATTTTGAAGTACTCTTCGATGATTAAGTTAGTGTGCGAGTGTTTGAGGATATAGTAATAGAAATTTAAAATTGGAGAAAAAGACATGCTTTATCTTCATGTTTACTTACCCTTTTATAAGTACTATCTGAGGATATAGTGTCGTCGCCATTCGAGAGGTGTCAGTTTTGAAATCATATTGCTGTCGAAAAGTCATATCATTGTCTTCTGCTGTTTTGGCAATCGCTTGGTTATACAACTGTTCAAATGATAAAAGCTGACTGATAGTCATTTGAACGATCCGACTGATCACCCAAATAATAAAAGTTAACTAATAACCATTCTACTCAGCCATTTGGGTATAACAAAATGGATATACCTTATTCATAGTTATAGACTCATACAACAAAGTTACAAAGAAAAAACGGAGAAGTAAATATTCGGAGGCCACACATGAAAGTGGCACTAATCGTGAGTATTGGAGAAATTATTAAAAGTAACGAGCGTAATAAAAATTACTAGAGGTTACATGTAGAAGTGTTTTGATCATTGATAATTATAATTGATTATGTGATAATACACTGACGAAAATACCTTTATTTTCAAGAAAACATTAAAAATAAACTTCTTAATGGACTTCATTCCCGAGCCTTTTAAGTAATGCTCTCAAACATCCCAAGAGTGAAGTAAATCAAAAAATCATGCCGATCTTTCGCCATATGACGCCATCTCACGTTCAAACGGACACCAGACGGCCACGCCCCTACGGTCTTGTTTTTCTACATCAAACAATGCCCGACCATACCTACCTTTCCCTCTTGGGCTGCTTTTCGGCCTTTTCTAATTTCTCTCTTTAAGTTCCTTTGTTTTTTTTTTTTTTAATTTCTTGGCTTGCGATTGGTTATAGTAGTGGCACACCTTTTCTTTGTTTGGTTGATTAATTCCACTTCCAACTTCGTAGCAGGTTTTGTATCTTGTGGAGCATACTTGTTTTTCTTGGATTTATTAGGTTTTATTTTGTCACTTTTTTTTTATTTAGATATTTATACGCGAAATTGCAGGCATCTCAACAGTTTAGACTAATGACAGAATTCATTAGTTAGTAATATAAAACATAAAATCTTAATTTAAGCCCATGACTATTAGTTTTAAGTCTAGAAAATTAATCATATTTGTTTATTTAAATGAACCTTTACTATTATAAAATCTCTAATTGAATCGATGTCACAAGTTAGTGACATCAAATCAACGAAGAAAGTTAAAAAAAAAAACTCAAATCGAATTCTTAAAATATAAGTATAAAATTAAGGTACATGTCTCTTTTCATTTTAAACCATAATTAATTATCTAAATTTTTTTATTTAAAAATTTACTATATTTTTATTTGAAAAATTTTCACTTTTTATTTAAAAATACCAATCTTTTAATTTTTTATATATAATATCTATTTTTGTGGTTGTGTCAAAATCAAATTATGCTTAAATTTTTTTTTATTAAGTTTGGTGTCACGTGTCAATGCCACCAACTTAAGTTAATAAAATGACACAATAATTTTAATTAAATTAGATTAAATTTACAAAATAATTAAATAAAATATCATTAATTATAAAATTAAAAATATTTTTAATTATTTTATTTTTGAACTCATGAAAAAATTACCTCTATTTTTTATGACTGTTTTGTAACGAATGTACCAAAATGTAGTAATATTTTAATTATTGTCATTTCATATATCATAAATCATAAGTTTTTAATTATAATTTAGGTATTAATATTTTAGGTCGTAATATGCTTGTTCTTATCCCTAAACTCTTTAAATAATGCGTAATTAATAGAGAATTGATCAGATTTTTGTAACACTTCGCTTTTTTATCTTTTTTTTTGGTCACTAGAATTGATTCAAGTAAGACAATTATAAGGAGAATATATACTAGTATTGTTGCGACGTGCACCGCAAGCAAATATTTATTATTTTATTTATTTTAATATATAATTAATTATTTTATAAATAAATAAAAATAATAAAGTGTATCTTAATCAGAATTTGACTCAACATGTTAAATTTGTTTAATTTGAAAAATTATGTTAAATTAACATAAAGTGTTTTATTTTAATATTAATGTAAGTTTATTGCTATAGAGATAAAAAAAAATTTTAATTTTTTGATTTTAGACTTTTAAAAATAAAAAATTCAATAAAAATTTTAATTTTTTTATCATCAAATAAATATATTTAATAAAAGTTTCTTAATGAAATTAAACTTTTTACTCATAGATTGCATTATAAAATTTAGAAAAATCAAAAGCAATCGATAATAATCTTCAAAAAATAAAAAAATTATCTCTAAAAGCTATAAGAATGAAAACTTATCTTATGAAATTATATTTTAAAAAAGTTTTTAGAATAATATTCATACTTAATATTATTAAATTAAAAAAGATATTCACCACTAATACTGCTAAATACAAAATAGAGAGAATATTTTTTTTATCGTTTTCTTACCTTGTCCCTCAAGATCTATTATTTTGTAGTGTTGGATCAAATTTATTAACAAACATATTTTTAAAAAATGTTTTAATAAAATTTAAATTTTATTTATAAATTAAATAAATTTTATTAATAATAAAAATAAAATATCTACAGTGATTATTTAAAATTACAGTGAATAACAATGGTGATTTTCAACAACTCAAAAAAGTTGTTACGTCGTACTTTTATGTGTTATAGATTACCAACATATATTGATGAAATTGCAAGCATGGCTTGAAAAATTGGATATATTACACATTTAACCATCCAATTATGAAAAATCAAGATTTGATCACGTTTAGTTATCCAAATCTAACAGTTGATGAGCTGACTGACAAAAATAAGTTTAAGAAATATTAATGATCAGCTCGTAATTTTTCATCCTTAGTTGATCAAAATTTTTTTAAAAAATAAATTTGGATAATTAAATAAGTAATTCACTCTAAAAATTATTCAAAATAAATAAATCAAATTAATATATAATTAAGCAAATTTTATATTTGATTAGACTTGAAACTGAGACCTAAAATAGCAAAACTCTAAAGCCTCCTCCTTGACCCTAAAGTCTTGCCGTGGCTTGCCACATTGGCGATGAGAATATTTGTTGACCATATATAATTCCAACAGGGAAATTATCTATACATGGAAGTGATAGTGATTGTGTAATTTTTAATCCCTATTTAATTAATTTATCTTAAAAAAAT
>JBBYHO010000008.1:9670745-9686044 GCA_038382025.1 Adansonia gregorii | reverse complement strand
GATTTTATATCAATCTACGAGTCAAAAGTATAAATCAATCACTTTTAATACATCATTTAAAAATAAAATTAAAATAATTATTAAAATAAATGGTTTTAAACTTTTTTTCATCAACCGGCTCGAGTGTCAATCTTAAACTAACCTTCAAGGTAATATATGGATTAATCCCTTTGAATAAACTTCTAAAATTGAAATAAAAATAATTAATAAAATAAATTTTTATTTTATTTTTTAACAAGTTTTGTATGAATTCTAAATTGATGCCCAAGCCAATGTGCAGATCAAGCTTTTGAATACATAATTTAAAATTAAATTTTAAATTTTAAATTTTTTTTACTAAACGGGTTGCTTATGGATCTTAAATCAAGGTGCAAGTTAATTTATAGGTCAATCTTTTAAATATATGATCTAAAAACTAACTAAAATATATCAATAAATAAAATAATTTTATTATGTTCTTGTCATGTATATACCATAAATAAACCTACAAGTCACGTATAGAGTAATTTTTTTAAATATTTTATTTAAAAATCAAATAAAAAATTTAAATATAAAAAATTAAAAATAATTAATAAAATATTTTTTATTTTTTGAGTAGGTCGAGTATCGATTCTAAATCAATCACTAAATTACGATGAAGATCAAATCCTTAATAAAAATAAAAATTAAATATAAAAAACTAGAAATAATTAATAAAGTAATTTTTTATTTGTTCCAAGTGGATCTTGTACTAATTCTAAATTAACATATAAATTATCAAGGGGATCAATGGATCAACCACTTTAAATGTATAATCAAATAAATTAAAAATAATTAATAAAATAAAATTTTTATCAAACAAGTCGAATACAAATATTAAATCAGATACGTAAATTTTTATATAGACTAACCTCTTTAAAATATAAAACATCATATTTTTTTACATGTACAAGATAGACATTAGTTCTAAATTAAATCACAATAATCAACTATTTAAAACATAAGATGCATTAAGACATGATACAAACATGATACAAAACTTACTATAAATACAATATGAATAGATGAACGTGTCAAATATACATAAACGACTAACTAATATTAAAATTTTATATATATATATATTTATAATATTTTAAACATATAAAAAATAACATGAATACGATATATATAAAAATAATAAAAGCACAATACAAAAAATTATATAAACTTTTATGAATAAACGAATATCTAAAAATAATAAAATAATATAAATTATTAATACATAAAAATTATAATATTTTAAAATTAAAAAATAATATGAATAGGAAAATAAAATTTTCTCCTTCTCTTTCCCTTTTTTTTCCTCTCTTTCTTTCTCCTTTCTTTCTCATCTACTCCCAAACCACAAAACCAAAAAAAATAAATAAAAATAACACGTGTCAATAAAATAATTATACTAAAAATATAAAAATCATTTAATTATTAAATGACAAATACATCCCTCGTATATTAAGAAAATATTACAGAATCTTGAAGGTATTAGATTATAAATATATCCTTGATACGTTAAAAAAATACCACAGCATCCCAAAGATTTAAATTACAAATATGTCCTTAAGATATTCAAAAATACCACAATAATCCCAAACAAAATAACCGTTTGATGTTGCTGGACTAAAATAGCCTTACAAATTTAAAAAAAAAAACCTCTCGAGTCCTAAGAACTTTAAAAATCATATTATGTACTAGTCTCATGCCCCTGCTTTACTGAGAGATTATATTTATTTTATAAATTTAATTATTATTAATTATAAATTAATTATAAATTAAATTTTATTAATGAATATGTATTTAAAATTATATATGAATTTTAATTGATTTGAAGCTATCGAGTAAATCTACTACTATAAATACATTATTTAAAAATAAAATAATTAATGATATTGTTAAAAATTTTATTAAATAATATTTATTTATCTAAATTTGATAGGAATTTTAAATCGATCCATAAGTCAAAATATAGATTAATCACTTTAATTATATCATTTAAAAATAAAATTAAAATAATTATTAAAATAAATATTTTTAAACTTTTTTCTCTGATCAGCTCGAGTATCAATCATAAACTTATCTTTAAGTTACCATGTAAATTAATCACTTTAAATAAACTTCTAAAATTAAAATAAAATTAATTAATAAAATCAATTTTTATTTTTTTAGCAGATTTAGTATAAATTTTAAATTTATCTATGAGTCAATGTGCGAACCAACCCTCTAAATATGTTATTTAAAAATAAAATAAAAATAATTAGTAAGATAAAAATTTTAAATCTTTTTTACAAAAAAGGTTGTGTGCATATTTTAAATTAAGCCTTAATTTAATTTATAGATTAACACTTTAAATACATCATCTAAAAATTAAATAAAAATTTTAATTAATAAAATAATTTTTTATGTACATATCATAAAATAATTTTATGAATTTAAAATTTAATATAAAATATTTTAAATATTTTATTATTTTTAAATAATATTTTTAACATATAATATATATATATATTATATACATTATATACTATATATAATATATATTAGTAGGGGATTGGTTCCTGACCTAGGGAACCGACCCTCACTATTTATTTTTTAAGGATAAAAAAATAATAAATAAAAAAAATAAAATAAAATAATAATTACAGTCTTTTTATTAATAATTTTAATAATTACTATTTTTTTGAATTTTTGAATTTTACTTTTTTTTAATAATTATCAATCTATTTTTTAAAAAAATTTACTATTTTTTTTGAAATTAATTTTTTAATTTCACTCTTTTATAATAATTATCAATCTATTTGTTTTGAAATTTTTCTTTAAGTTCTTAGACAAAAATAATCTTATAAATTTAAAAAATATCCCTTAATATTTTCAATATATATAATTTATATATATTATATATATTATATATTATATATAATATATATTGATAGGGGATCGATTCCTTACCTAGGGAACTGACCCTTACTATTTGTTTTTTCAAGATAAAAATAATAATAAATAAAAAAAATAAAAGTAAAATAGTAATTACAATCTTTTTATTAATAATTTTAATAATTACTATTTTTTAAAATTTTTTTAATTTTACTATTTTTTAATAATTATTAATTTATTTTTATGTAATTTTGTAATTTTTTGAAATTAATTTTTTAATTTTACTCTTTTATAATAATTATCAATCTATTTTTTTAAAATTTTTTTAAATATAAATAACCATATAAATTTAAAAAATACCTTGAGTCTTATGACTCAATAGATTGTATAGATATGTACATTTGTATTCTCAATTTTTTTTCAAAATCTAATATATTGAAAATAAAATAGAAAAATTTTTAAAAATTAAAATAAAATGATAAATTTAATATTAAATTATATTATAATGACAAATTCAATTCTTAGAAAGTTACAGAGAGTAATTAAGTTGTATATTTGGCACTGCTCGACAATTTATTAATCCATCCGCGTATTTCAATAATTAGCAGCCTTGGCTTTACCAGGTTAAAAGGACTGAAAATTATTTAAAGAAAATGCTACGGAAAGTGTAATTAATATATATTTTTTAATTTTATAAAAATAATATATCAAAATGCCATAAAATTTTAAAATAATAAATAAATAATCTTATAACTTATAGATATCGGGTTGAGCTATTACTTAAAAGAAAATTTTACTTATATTTGAGTCGAATTAGCTCAAAAATTGATATCAATATTTAGAGTAATATTAAAAATTTTATTAATATTTATAATTAAATTTAAATAAAAATATTTTTTATTATAATAAATAATAATTTGAATCGAATTAAATTAAAATAATTTAAAATATAAATATTTTTATTTATATATGACGTAATACAAATTGAGCCAAACAAGTTGTGTGGCTTATAAACGAGTTTAGACACTGATCAAGTGAAGTCATTATTTAAAGGGATTAAAATTTGCTGGCTCATGAAAGGCTATTGAATTGGAATTTACTAGCTAGCTGGCTGGGACGACATCACAAACGACCAATCTACCTCAAATAAGCTAACCAGTTTAGGCGTCAAGAAAGCGACATGCTTCCGATAAACTTTCTATCATAGTTGAAGGAAGTAAGAGATGTTCGGAGATCAGATCCAATTGAATTTAGATTAAGTTTAAATATGATATAAATATTAAATATATTTATTTAAATTTAATTTGATTTAAAATATAAATTTTAAATTTTATTTAAGTTTATATATTTAAAAATAGATAGTCTAAAATCTATTTAGGCTAGTCTATATTATTTTTTAAAAATATATATTTTTTAAAATTTAATCATTATTAGTTTAATATTTTTTTATTAAGTTTTAAAATATAAATAATTTAATTTAATTTTTAATGTTTATATAGTAAGACTACATATGCATTTTTATACGATAAAAATTACATATCTTTAGAAGTTGGAGCCAAGATTAGCTCTTTTTTTAATCGGATTTAATTTTTTTACCTAAATTTATTTTTGGGATCTAATATTTTAATCTAAACATTTTAAAATATTAAATGAATTTTTGAATTTAGGTGAATAACCTAACCTTTGAGCAGGTAAAATGGGGAGAGACATTGTTAACATAACAACATATCGAAAGAGGTTAGCTAAGATATGCTTGCATGCTACCAACAATGAAGAAACCAAATTGATTAGTCAGATCAATTTAATTAAAAATCTAAAAATGATCTAATTCGATATGATATATAAAATTAAGAAAATACCATTAAAGGCACGTATATTTTAATTATGTATTATATCTAATAATTATTTAACATTAAAATTTTTTAAATGTTTAAAAACTCTTAATAACCAAAAAATCTTCTTGATTTATCCTCCCATCTGATGTTATTTTTTTCCTTTTAATTTAAGAGTTATCTAAGGGTAGGAATGGGATCACATTCTATGTAAAAAGTCTCTGTCGATCAAACGCTATTTTTAAATCATCAATTCTGTATATTTGCAAGATTTCGTACGTTTAATCATCTTATCAAAAGATAACTATATTATCTAAGTTGATTTTTTTTAAAATACCTTTTAAATACATATTTAGATACAGAAGTATAATCTTTCGAATATACAAAAAAATTTAACATATTCATACTAAATATATAATTATATCCTGTATTCCAATAAGAGAAACTTTTAAAAAAAAATATCTACTTACCATCTCTAGATTTACACAAATATAATACTTAAGGGTGGAGTGAGTTAAAAATTTGCATAATGCCAAATATAAATATAAAGAAAATTAATTTTTTTTTAAAATTAATATGTCGAACTTAACCAACAATAAAAAAATAAATGTATAATATATTTATTTCATTGACCATTAAAAGATAAACGTATAATTCATTAAGGTTGAGTTTGAGACCTTAAATTTAGATTTAGATTTGAAATTTATGATTTTTCAAATTCATAAATTTCTTTGTTTGCGTAATTAAAATTTGAATTTAAAAGAAAATTAATTTTTTTAACTTATATATAATACAAAAAATTAAATCAAATTAAAATATATAATGCGTCCGAAAAATAAATCATTTTATTTTAATTGTCTTTCTTAATAAGTTTTGATTAAGTATCCAACATCAAACAAATTTAAAAGCATATAATATATATATATATATATATATATTAAGAGATAGCCTATGAAAAATTAGATTATTTTTTTATTTGACATCCGAACAAAAAATCTGAATTTGTATATCAAAATTTAAATTTTTTTTAACTCAAATTCAAGTTTACAAACGAGTGATAAAAGATAAATTGTAAAATTATTTAGGGGCTAGGAAAGTAATAATTATATTTATCTATAAATTGAAATGCATAAAACTAAGTTATAAACAAAAATTAAAAAATATATATAAATTTATTTCAGAATCAATTAATTATATTTACAACTATATAAATACATATAAGCATACATATATATATATATATATATATTAATGATGAAAAGTTTCGTCCATCATTCAATCAAAGTTACAAAAAGAGTGCATAATTAAGCACATATATATACATTGTCATCCAATTTATAAAAAAAAGGCGCTGCCATGACTAATCCATAACAAAACAGCAGGGAACCCTTCTAACCTTGCTAAAATTGCTGCAAGTTAACATGCTAAATTATACTCCGACAGGTAGTCCGAAAACAGAAAATGAATAATAAATGAATACAGCATTGAACCGATGAATGTGGTATCAAGGGAACTCGAACGAGCCGCCAATTTGGTTGGTGCTGGATGGGGGATTGATTGCCACCCAAAGGAGGGATATGGTGATGGCGATGAGACCCGACCACACGAAAACGATGGTCGGTGTCCTCCCTCTTCTTCCCATAAGACCCTTCGCAAAAGGGTAGAGATGAGCCAAAACCCAGAAACTGAAGAAAACTCCACCTAATAGACGACTCCACTGCGGCAAAACACTATAAATTGTTCGGCTAAACCCGACTGCTATTGCTATTAAGTTGACCATCATGATCGTGATTGGCGGTATCATCAATGATGTCCATTTAACAATGTAGAGATCAGCAAACTCATCATCCACGTCGTCCCCCGCTGATTTAGATGTCAAGGTGAAAGAAATCTCGATCCCGGCAATCACTTTCAATAGCCCCTGAAGCACGGCAGCAAGATGCGCACTCGTCCCACCAATCAACCAAAACTGCTCGTTTCTCCACCATTCTTCTAACTCAATGCCGGACCACTTGATTTCAAGCACAGCTAGCAAACAAAGAGTTACAGTAATGACAAGGAGGTAAGTAAGGAAAGTAACATTGAGCGTCTGGACAATGAACTGGCCGGAGAACAGGGAAAGTGCCGGGAGGAAACAGTAGACAATCAGGAAAATGGAGGTGAAGGGATAGATTCCGACATTGAGATATGCAATCCTTTGCAGAAATTGCATTCTTGGGCTGGCAAGGAGAGCATTGTTACGGGAAAAGAAAATCTCAACCGAACCAGTAGCCCAACGCAGGACTTGGTGAAGCCTATCAGTGAGATTGATTGGAGCAGTTCCACGAAAAGCATCGCGCTTGGTCACACAATAAACTGATTTCCATCCTCTGTTGTGCATTCTATATCCAGTGACCACATCTTCAGTGACAGACCCATAAATCCACCCAACGCGGTTTCCCCACTCAGTCTTGTCCTCGTACCAGCACGAAATGACACTGATTGCCTCCGCAACAGTTGAGGCATCAAGAAGTTCACGAGGGATGGTGAGGGCACCAGGTGGTCGCCCATTCTTCACCGCTGGATGGTCTGCAAGGGGACGACCTTGAAACTCTGCCACTGGAATCGAATCAATGAGAAATGTCGAGTTCCCAAACCTCTTAGGAAGCAAGGAGATGTTCATCTCCTCATCATCAGAATCACCCATTCTCAGAGCACGATTTTCCTCTGGGGTGTGCGCAATCGAGGATTGCTTCTTGTTACGACCAAAAAAACAGCAACTGCAGCAACCAGGATGGTGTTCTTTTGATCGAGGTGGGTCAAAGCCATAAAGGGCGATCCTTCGAAAGAGGCATCCAGTTCCAACATAGACAGGACCCATAAGACCATCAAGGGCTCGCATGTTCACATCAAAGAAAACAGTGTTATGATTGGCATATCGATCAGAAGGGTCAATCCCCTCAAACCTCTGAGGGAACTGGACATAACAAATGCGGTCACCTCCTCGATCCATCATGAAGCACATACCTTCCCTCATTGCCTGGGAGTTGTAGATATAGTGATCGCAGTCAAGGTTCAGGATGAACGGGCCATTGGACATAATTGCGGATGCCCGAACCAGGGCATTCATGGCACCTGCCTTCTTATTGTGATCATAACCTGGGCGCTTCTCACGAGAGACATAAACAAGCAATGGGAGACGAATATCAACGTCAGTGAGGTCAATGAGCCTATCATCAGCAGTTCCATGCAAGGGTTCATCACTTGGAGGTTTCAACATCACCTGCGCAATCATAATTTAAGAAATTAAAACAAGAAATGTCTACATCACATTATCAGCTCGCCTTGACCTTAGTTTTCCATCAATGGAAAACCTCTTAAAACAAATTATAACCAATCCAAAGAACAACAAAGGTGAAAATCATACCTACTTGAAAATGCGAGAAATAATATCCTTTGATAAAATATATACCTGTATTATACCAGCATGGTCGCCCCGAGAGTGCTCGGTTGCTGGATTCACCCAACTCCCAGGCCAATGAGTACCATCCGCCATCCATGTTGCTTTCGGTATCTTTACACTCTCTACAGGTTCATCTTCCCTGTTCTGTCTCTGAAGCTTCATTGCCTTGATTTCCTCCCTCGCATGATAGGCATCAGACCTACGGCGGATGGAGTCTGGCAAACCATTGATGCGAACCTTGAACTCATCATATTCACGTTTAACACGTCGACGGTCCTTGACAAAATCTGGTTTTACTTTATTCTTGTAAGGATCCCTTTTCAAATTGAAATAAGATTCCGGATTCCTAGGTTCAATATCATGTTTACGGCAAAATGGAACCCATATATTAGCAAAACTTGCTGCTTCAGCCATGGCCTCAAATGTTAACAGTGCTCCTCCATCATCAGAAACATAACAGGCAAGTTTTTCAACAGGGTAATCTGCAGCTAGAATTGACAAGATAGTGTTTGCCGTTACAAGTGGTGGTTCTTTCTCCGGATCTGCAGTAGAGACAAAGACGTCGATGCCTGGAAGGTCAGATTTTCCACTAGGGTTGTTAGGGCTTGGTGTTTCAAATTTGTCCTTCAATACATTAAGGTCTGTAGCACGATTGATCGGGCAGAGCTTGGGCAGCTGGTCAAGGAGCCATGAAAAAGCAAACCAAATTTCACAAACCACAGACATTCCCCATAGCCAAATTGCGTCGTTGTTTGGATGGTTGACCCTCCAAGCCAAAAACAATGCAAGAACAACAACTCGCAAAAAAATTAGAAGCCTGCAAGCAAGGATGATACGGAATGGAAAGTCAAGGTAATAGCAAAACTCATAATGTCACCAACAAAAAAGGCATGAAAGCATGCAATGCACATTAAAAGCTCTTAAGTAGAAATGGAAATTGTCCTTGTCAAATGAAACAATGACGAACTTTTGCAACAGCCCACCAATCAGGTAAAAGTTCCAATGAGCAGGCTGTTAAAGCGTTTAAAAAATCTACCAGTGACCCGGCTCTAGTTGGATTTTTAAGGACTACTACATGATTATGCATAAGTGATATGCAAATGCATATTTACTAACACATTTTTTCAATACAATTTTGAAGCATATACAAGTTATTTTCTTTTTTTTTTAAAAATTTATAAGCAATTTAATAATAAGAAAATTTTAAGAAATAGCCACAAAGGGAACTTTAAAATACCATAAGTGATATAAATTGACTTCACCTTCCGAGTTTTATTAGTACAATTTTGCAATCATGTTGAACTACTTTGTACGTGCATGTCATTTTGCAGGGTAATTCTCATTACCGTCCTAGCTTTGACCAAAATGCGGCAAAAATAAAAGCTCAGCTTTTCCAAAGGAATCACACTAAAACCTAAAAACATTAAGAAGAAATATAACATGTCAGAGGATCTACAAATGGAGACTATACCGATACGGGCTGAGAACAGCTGCTGGTATTTTTAACTTCCGAGTAAGTGGACGCCACGGTTTGCTCATCAACTCTGTTGGCTCAGCAACTTCATCATCTTTTCCATTTCCTAGATTACCATCCTTTGGCCATATAGCATTCCCATAACCATAAGTCCCTCTAGTCTCGAACAGCCAACGATTGTGATCAAAATCTCCTGTTTGACTCCTCATCAGTACGGACTTTGTTGACTTCATTAAAGACAACCTCCTCTCCATTTTGGACATTGTACCAGGAGAAGGAAGCGGAAGTGGCCTGGAACTATTATCCAGTGCTGTTTCAGCCAGATCTGTGTTCTTATATGCCTCCTTACACCCGGGGCATATTCCACCCCCGGTTTTCACGGCATCAATGTAACAATCGCGACAAATTTTGAAGTCACACTCACAAGGGAGAATATCCAAACCACGTTCGTCACTCATCACCTTTGCATCACACCCAGGAATTGCGCACGAAGATCCTTTTGCACCAGCCATCTGAGGATGGTTTGCTTCAGATTCAATCACTTTGTCCATAAGATGAGCTCGTGTAACAGTATTGAATCCACCAGTAAACAGCGAATTCGACACATATTGCTCTTCAACCTTCTGAGAAATAGAAGGGTCCATGGGTTGGTTGTCAGGGGTGGGTGGTATATGCACCGTATAGTTCACAAAATCACTACTACTGATCTCGCTATCTAGATCATCCCTCGAACAGCTCACATAACGACCAGAGGAAGTTTTCCGCTCAAATGCCACAGTTGGAGGTATTGTAGGCTTATGTGACTCAGCTACATCAGACAAAACCGATAAAGATGATCGGCTCCCTTTAAACGACCTTGATGCCATATTTTAGCACCAGCAGAGAATTATCCGAGGACAACTAGACCCTGAATTGCATAACAAAAGAAAATATCATCACTTAAAGCACTACTGGATATTTCACAATAGATACTCAAGCATTGTAAAAGAATCATGTACTTATAACTACAATCTGATCCATCTATTTGATTGCCAATATCTACACAAAAACAAATATAAAAATCACCATGATTTGCACACTTCAATAATAGATAGTAAAGATACATAAATCATATGACTTTAAGTTCAAATTAAGTCAAAATCTTCAAATAAAAATCGAAGAACATGCCATGCAACAACAGATATTTCCTAAACTTTACAACAAGAATTTTAGCTGCCAACAGAAAGAAACTAGAACAACGAGTGGACTCAGTTAAGTAAATGATTTTTACTAAGGACAATAATTGTGTTTTCCTCGGTTTCCCACAGTTTCTTAGCGACCAAACAAAAAGAAAATTCCTTGGTTTCATCTGCAACTCTAAAAACATCTCACATAACACGAAAGCTGCACATAGAAAATCAAAAGAAAAAAGGACGTAAAAAGGACAAATAACTATACCTCAAAACTAAATCTAAACTTCAATCCCCTCAAGAATCCAAGCAACAAAGCAGTAAATCGCCAAAAGGTAAATCCAAAAACCCAAATGAAAAAACACCTTTCGTCCAAAACCTCATATTTTCCCTCTCTTACTCCCACATTTTCCCATCAACCAAACAAGAGAACCAAGAAACCAAAAACCCAAGTTACCTTGAAGGAAGAAAAGATCAAAACACGTCCAAAACAAAGCAAAGTACAGATCTTGAACTTAGCATTAGCAACACCAACATAATTAAAAGCTTACCTTCTTAATTTTTGACTACCTAGAAAAAACCAAAGTCCTTAAAAGGATTTTTTTTTTTTTTAGACCTCCCTTGTCCAATCTTGACAAAGCCTTGTTGGAGAACCTTTGTCAAAATCTGAAAAAAAAAAAAAAATCAAATCTTCGCCATTGGTCTCCAACTGTGGTCTACTGAAGTTTGCAAGCCAAAAATAAAAGACCAAGTCATGAGAAGCAAAAACTACAAGCACTAAGACATCACGATTGATAGACTTCTATACTTATTTCATGTCATAAATTTTTTTGGGGCTGAGTTGGGTTTTTGTAATAAAAAGAGAAGTTTCTTTGCAATGGGGAAATGAAGTGAAGCAGAGGATAACGTGGAAAGAGACCACTATGAAAACAATAAGTCGGTCCTTTTAGTCGGATCTCCGGCTAACTTCAAACAAAAAGAAAAATAAAACTGCCCAAATCGGCTCTTAATTTTCATGAGTATGGGATTCCCTTTTTGGGGGTTTGGGGGTAAGCTTTTAGGTGTTTGTTTTGGACAAAAAGGACGAAAAAGTGGGTTCATTTCTTATTTTGCCCAAGGGACGAGAGAGAGAGCGCAGGATGAACATTCAATCCATCTGGCTTTTAAATTAAAAAATAATAATAATAATTTTATCAAATTTAAAAAAATCAATCTAATTAAATAATAATTAAAATAATTAAATTAAAATTAATCATTTCAGTTGATTATGTTAATTTATGTTTTATTTTAATTTATAAATTAAATTTATGAAATTAAATAATATAATTACGAGTTAAATATAATTAATAATAATACAAATATATAATTTATTTATTTTTAATTAAATATTAATTTATTTAATCAATTTAATTCTTAAAATTTTGTAATAAGAACAAAATGATATTTAATGGTATTTAACTTTTTCCATTTCTTTTATGGAAAAATGAAATCAAAAGGTTTTTTGAATGAATAATCATCCAAATAGAGACTATAAAGTTAATGTGACAGCTCACATTTTCCATCATTTCCTTGTTGTATTTTTCTTGTCATTAAGGCAGTTTTTATTTTTTTTCCTTTAAAAATAAAAATGAAAAAATAAATAAATAAATGCTAAAAGTAGAATAAGATGAGCATGAAAATTGAAGTAAATGATTGAGATTATTGAGAAAATCTTAAAAATTTAAGATTGATCCTTTTACTATCACAATTTGAATGATTTAGTCCTTATATTATAATTTTATTAAATTTAATTCATATTGTTATTAACAATTAGACTAAAGATTTTATACTATACTCATTTTTAGATCATATCAACATGCAATCCATATTAAAAATTCATATTATTAACAATTAGATTAAATCTCGTATTTATTAAATTTAATAAAAATTATAGTATACGGATTAAATCTTTCAAAGCGAAATATTACGTGGACCAACTCTAGATTTTGGTCATGGGAAATCAAATACTAAACGGGCATTGGGTCATGAACTTTTGCTTAGAGAAATAAAAATGAATTTATCCTCGTAAAATTAAAAATATTATATCTATGAATATATATTCGTATTATATTTATTTTATATATTATAATATATTTAAATATTATATTTATAAAAAATTTAATATATTAATAATTTATATTATAAAAATAATTTTATAAATAAATTAAATTTTAAAATTTTTCGATAGTCAAAGCAAAACTTTTAAGTAGTGAATTTATTGGATTTGTAGTAGTTTGGGGGGTGCAGGGGGGGGGAGGGGCAAGGCCTTTCCACCCCCGCTAATTATTATTTTACATCAAAAGGTACGCAAACTTACAATCGTGCAAGTATTTTTGAATTTTACTCGATTGAGTACCACAGGAGGTCAAATCAAATATATATATATATAATAAAATTTTATAAAATAATAATATTAAAATCAAAAATATAAATTTTAAAAAATTATTTAATTATTAATAATTGATAAATAATTTATTTATAAGGAATATGATGTTTTTTATCTATACATATATTATTATATTTTTTTACTCACATAAATTTAGCGTTTAATTTAATTAGCTAGTATAGTTTAATTGATCTATATCTTTTTATTTGGATATAAAAACCTTACAATTAAAAACAATTAATATTCATTAATTTTCAGATGAAAAATTCAAAAATAGAAAATTAAAATAAAAATAAAAATAATTAAAAATAAAGTTAAAAATTAATATAATAATTTTAACTTGAATAATCTAAAAAAAGTAAATTTACGAAAATATAATAATAAAGTATATTTAAAATAAATAAAAGAACGTGTTACAAATTTTTGTGCTATAATTATTTAATTTTTGAAACCTGTTTCAAGTCGAGTCTCCTTACATTCTCTCTATGATTAAAATTTTTAAAAGCTTCAATTCAAAATATGAAAATTTCAAAAAAAAATTACAAAAAATAAAAACTAAAAAGCTTGTTTGTTTAATACTTAAATCAAAATAAAAATTAAGATTTTCAGGTTAGGGAAAAAAAGCTTTGGATAGAAATTTAGGCAAGTGAAAAGAAAGGATTTGGGGTTTTCCATGGGCAGGGGATGGAAGTAGAGAAGAAATCTACTACGGCCGACGTTGAGGATTTGAAATTAGAAAGAAAGAAAAAATAAAACATAAAGAAAATAAAAAGAATAATAATATTTTTTTATCAAAATATAATAAAATCAATTCGTGACGAACGAAATAAAATCACAAAAAATATAAATATCAATAAAAAAATATTTTGTCACTTGACCAAAGCATAAGAGTGAAAATAAATTTTTTCCTAAAAAATGAGCTATAAATTAAAAAAGTTTGAAGTGAATATTTTTTATTAGATGTAACTCAAGAGTTAATATTTATAATTAAAAAAATAATCCAAAACAACTGATGGCAATTAAAGTATTATCATCTTTATTATGATTTAAATTGAAAGGTACTTAATAATAATAATAATAATAATAATAAATATATTTATTTTTAGTTTATATTTAATTTTATATGTTTTTTTAATTGAGCCAGTATCATTTGAATTATGATACCAAATTTCATCAAATACATTATTAATAATATAGACTATATTCTAAGTATATCAATTAATATTGCATTTGTCTTGTTTGCATATGTTTCACGTATCATTTTAAAAAATTTTTATTTTTATAAATTTTATTGTATTCTAATTTATATTATATAAATTTTAATATTTTAATATTATATTTTTATTTTTAATTATTTTTTATATTACGTAGTCCGATTTTATCTACAGTCATTGAATCTACTTCAAGATAATCTAATTTTCTTTTATTTGCCTTTGACCGAGAAGAGCCACGAAGCACGGCAACTTAGTAAAACCTTAAAGCGTAGCTGCTCGAAGCGTAAACTTGTGCTGACGTGTCCAAATGCTAGATATTAATTTGTTGTACTCCTGCCAGACTTGTCAATCCTCTACGAATTCAAACATGGATATTAAATGCAATTGTTTGCCATTGGCATCTAAAAATCTGCCAGGTGTCTATTCTTGATACACAGTTCGTCTGATTGTACCCTTTATACCGATATAATTGTTTTAAGTTCGTTTTGTACTTTTGGGTTCCTTAGACGCCCGCCGTTAATTATTTGGGGTTTCGACGTTTCATTGCCAAAACAGCCTTTTGGTTACGGCTTTATTCACAGAAGTACCATTGAATCTGAACGCGAAAAGAGCCGAATGATTATCGAGCGCCTGCCCTGTCTCCTTGCCCCTGGACGCGATAGGGAATTACGGATGTTCTTTTCTTCCGAAGAATGTCGGATTCTGGAGCCCGGCGTCGATTCCATAGTTGTCGATATCATATTAGTATCAATCGTATTAATTAATATGTATAAATTTTGATATATAACGATATCGATGATGATAAATTTTATTTTGATTTTAATTTCAATATGTACCAATCGTATCGATAGATATCG